>CAUYQU010041907.1:0-10096 GCA_963574635.1 Cheracebus regulus
TGCTCCTGCCTCCCAGGTATTCAAGGCAGACCCACCATCTCCACACACCAGCAAAACAGAAGCCCTGAGCAATGACTTCTCCTTTGTCCTCTCCTCCTGCAGCCTGACCAGCTCCTGGTTCCTCAATCCAAAGTTGGGGAGGAGAGAAGGGAATGTCAGTGGAAACCACTTTTGCTCTAAGCTGTCATCCTTCAGATGTTCTTTCTGTGGGCACAGTGTTTAGTGCTCTGCTAGATGCTGAGGAATCAAGAGTAAATAAGAGGCCATCGCTGCCCTCAGGGAGGCTTCGGTCTCATGGGGTTAGGGCCATGCAGGTCTGTAAACTGAAATTGTAAAAGTGAAGTGGCCCAGGTCCATTTTGTTGTAGTGGTGCACAAAGGGACACCCTTGAGGGTTGAGGAGACACTTCCCAGAGGAGGTGACCTCCAAGTTGAGACTTAGAAGACAGCCAGAGCAATGAGAAAGGAGAAGAATTCTGTAAAGTCCTAATTAGGCAAAAGGAGTCAGGCTGGCAGCACTGGGAACCAGAAAGAGAAAGCAGGTAAGCTTGAAGCCTGTCTTTCTTCATGGTCCAGGACCATAGCCCTCCTGCACAAATAATTCACAATCTTCCTGTGCCCAGCTATCACCAGACCCTCGCCTGATAGCAAAATGCAGGTTAGCCCACTGCAACCTTGGTGTTATCAGTACTACACAAAACCCTCTTCAGCACGTGGCACCAGCACCATCCTATAAAACCCCCAGCAAGCCTTTGTCTCTTAGCAGGCAGCTTCTCTCCTGCTAGCCTGCCCATTGCTCCCTTGCAACATACTTTCATACTTTCTTTAATAAGTCTGCCTCTCTTTGTCTACAACTGTCTTGGTAAATGCTTCTTAGTGCCCATGTGATCTGGCTTCAGATAGTTGCTGATAACCAGCTACACATTCCCTAAGCAGAAGAAATATATGTACAGGGTCCAGAGGCAGGAGGTGCAGGCAGATGAGAGGAATTTGGCTAACATGGGGAAATGGTCCAGTTGTGCAGGCTTCTCATACTCTTTCAAGAAACTTATACTTCAACCAAAGAAAGGCAAGGACTACTGTTACCGAAAGCTTTCTAAATCCAAGGGTGGCCTGATTCCCTCTGATTGCAGCACAGTGAGGAGATTATAAGAAGCACAGGGTAGGAGGTGAGAGATGAGAGGGGCTAAAAGAAGGCAGTGGAGAAAGAGAAAAGGCAATGAATTAGGGGGATGTTGAGAAAGTCGAACTGACATGATTTTGTGACTGACTGAATGGGGGGAATGAAATCAAGGATGCTGCCTGAATTTCTGGCTTGGATATCTGGTGACTAGTGGTATCATTCATTAAGAAGGAACACATAGGAGCCAATAAGATGCATTTATCTGGTGATAATGTTATGTTTGGGAAGCTGTGAAATCCCGAGTGGAAATTTCCATAAGGGAGTTGGATATTCTGATCTAAAGCAGGGGTTGGCAAACTAGAGCCCATGGGGCAGCCCCTATTTTCATAAGTCAAGTTTTATTGGAACACAGCCACAACCATTCTTTTGCTATTGTCTGTGGCTACATTTGCACTGCCTTAGCAGAGTTGAGCAGATGTGGCAGAGATGGTACACAAGCAAGCTGATAAAATATTTGCTCTCTGTCACTTTACAGGAAAAAATTGCCAATTCCTGGACCTAGGAAAGAGGTCTGAGCTGCAGCTGTGGAATCAGCAGTTGTCAGGAGGTAGGTGGGATTGAAGCAAGCTGGTGGACAACTTGTCCAGAGAGAGGAAAAGAAGCCCTAAGGTAAAGCCCTCAGCAACACGGAGACCCAGAAGAAGAGAATTCTTTAGAGGGGACTGAGCACAGTGCGCCAGAGGGGGAAACGGACAGCGTGGGTCCAGAGAAGCCGGGGAAAGTGAAGACTGTAAAAAGGTGGGAGTGGTCATGGATACAAAAGACTTGTGAGAAATCAAGCGTGATGGACCCTGTGTGTGCCAGCAGGTAAGAGCAAATGAGGCCAGCATAGCTTTAATAATGCCAATCTCAATGGCCCAAGCTCCCAGCAAACTCTCCTCTGGCTACTGCTACCACTAAATGCACATAAAACTCAGTAAAATAGCAATTTTAATTAAACAAATTCCTGACCTATCTCTATAATACTCTCTTCCCATTATTTTTTGCCATGTATTCTTTGATTGCCTCTTCAATAACATTGTAATATCATATTCTATGAAAGAAGAATAATCCATTTTGCCTCTAATGTTTTATTATTGATAGATTTAAATTTTTCTTTCAGCTTCATAACTCATCATTGATAATGAAAGATAAGTTTTCAGGATTCTTGGCAAACTTAGGAAAGCCTCCATCAAACTATTTTTGTGCAGCACCTGTAGGATTTGGAATAATTTCCAGATGGGAGGAGCTAGACTTTTTTACTAGCTCTGTACATTTCTATTTCTGTTATTTAACTTTTATTTTAAGTTCAGGGGTAGAAGTGCAGGTTGGAAACATGTGTAAACTAGTGTCATGAGGGTTTGTTGTGCAGATTATTTCATCACCCAGGTATTAGGCCTAGTACCGATTAGTTATTTTTCCTGATGCCCTCCCTCCTGTCACCCTCTACCCTCCAATAGGCCCCAGTATGTGTTGTTCCCCTCTATGTGTCCATGTGTTCTCATCATAGCTCCCACTTATAAGTGAGAACATGCGATATTTGGGACTATCATCTGGGACTATCCTGCATTACTTTGCTAAGGATAATGGCCTCCAGCTCCATCCAGGTTCATGCAAATCCACATGTCATAAGACACAATCACGATGCAATCTATGGTCTTGCATATTTACATTACACCACCACTTAAGTCAGCACAAGGGAGGTAAGACTATTCTGAAAGCCATTTTACACAGGGACAGGCAGCAATAGACAACTTTTACAGGCCCCATACCACATAAATAAATCCCATGGAACCCAAACTCAATGACTCAACTCAATTCTTCTTTTGCTGGACCCCAAAAATGCCCACATCCACTCTACCACCCAACACGAAGAGGTGGAGAACAAGTCAGGGTAGAAAGAGATCAAAATTTTAGCCAATTACAGCTAAAATGGCTGACTGCTGCAAACTTAACAAAAGTAAATGACCAAATGAACACATTGCCAGGGCCCCTTCAGAGCCTCAAAAGGGGCCTGTTGAAGTTGTCTATTGCTGTCCTGTTGAAGTCGGATATTGCTATGGGATGAATCACCCCAAAACATAGTGGCTTAAAATAAGAATTGTTTTATTGTCTCCCACAATTCTGGAAGTCTGCTGGGCTTGGCCAGGGGATTCTTTTCCTTGGAATCTCTCATGAGGTTACAGTCAGATGGTGGCTGGGGCTGAAGCCATCTCAGAGCCTTCCTCACTCACATCTCATGGGTGAACCCAGCTATCGCTGGAACCTCATCTGGGACTATCGGCCAAAATACCCAGAGCTTCTCCATGTGTCAGGGCTTCCTAGAAGCATGGCGGCTGCTGGCTTCCAAGAGAATTGGGCTGAAGCTAGTTCTCCTTTACAGTCTAACCTTGAAATTCTCAGGCATCATCCACATCAAAATCACAAGCCTGCCCAGATTCCAGGGAAGCACACATAGATCCCACATTTCCATGGGAGTCATAAGGACCTTACCCTGTAAGAAGAATCCATGTGGCTGGAGTCTTGTGGCTGCCATCTTGAAAAATACAATCTGCCATGGGACTCATGCAAGGAAGGGGCCCTGAGCCTGAGCATTACTAGCTTCCTGTGTGGCACTTTCTATTAGTCATGATCTATAATTCATCTTCCAGAGCTTGCCAAAAGTTTCCCCCTAAAATCCTTTCCTCTCCCATCTTAACTCAGGTTAAATCTTTGGACTTTGTTACCCAAATAGCTTTGAGCACATCTGCTTCTACTGAAGGGTGAAGCCAGAGGTTAGTCTCCTCCCGCTGGCCAGTGGGGTCAGTGGTGGCACACCCCCAATATCACTGTGACTTTGTTAGGTAAAGGGACTTGTATATTTATGGCAGGTGGTACCTGGGGAATAAGCTCTGGCTGCCATTGCATGCAGAAATTTAGGCTTCTGCTAATTCAGAGGATATCACCTCTCCCCCACCATCGTGCTCAGTCAGGGGTATAACCACACACAGATTTTTCAGAACCAAAAGTTTTGCAATATTTAAAAACCATAAACATGCAATCCTTCTTCCATAAAGCATGCTGAAGGATGAGGTTTTGGCACTGTGGTTGGAGGGTTGGAATGGACTTTTGGCATTCATACCACCTTCTATCTCAAACCAGTAGTCTCTCCAAGCTGACATCGTGGTGCTGGGGGAGACCTCTGAGTGCTTGGCACAGCCAGCCACATGGTGTAGAGCCACTTCTGTGGCTGTACCACCATCTGACTGTAACCTCATGAGAGACCCTAAGGGAGAGAACTGCCTGTTCAAGCCCAGCCAACCTCCTTTTTCTCTTAAAGGAACATTCTCTTAGGAAGCCTGACTGTATCTAACAAATTGATCTTGGCCCAGTATATAAAATACAAGATTTTATATACCTGAACCTTAACAGTCTAGAGTGCTGGCATCTCAGTATTTTTCTTCCAGGCAGACTGCTCTGGCCTCTGGGTGAATCAGTGGTTGTGTCAGGATGGTTAGGAGGCTCCTCCCAAATTTAAAACAGTGTCTAAGCCCCAACCCCAATCACCAGCACTGTCTGAGCTCCAGACCCCACTCTACCAAGATGTCCTTTTAGAAAACTAAGGACTAAAAAATGCTCGCTGAGTTTGGCGATGAGAGTCAGTAGAGGGGTGGGAAGAGAAGCCACACCATATGTCTCAGCTCATTTGTGCTACTGTAACAAAGTGTCACAGCTCTTTATGGATTGCCCTGATTACAGCCTGGGTAATCCAAACAGGACAGAAATGTATCTTCTCACAGTTCTGGAAGCTTCGAAACCCCTGATCCAGGTGCCAATTACTACGGTGTCCTCATGTGGCAGAAGGTGGAGGGCAGGAGAGGATGAACATTGTGTCTTCACACAGCAGGAGATTGAAAGAGCCTGAACCCACTCCCCCAAGCTCCCTTTAAAACAGCATTAATCAGCGTAAATTCCCAAAAGGCCCCATCTCCCAACGCTGCTGCATGGGGCATTAAGTTTGCAGCATGTTGGGTCAGGCGCAGTAGCTCAGTCTGTAATTCCAGTACTTTGGGAGGCCAAAGTGGTGGGTCCCTTGAGCTCAGGAAATTGAAACTAGCCTGGGCAACATGGTGAAACCCTGTCTCTACCAAAAATGCAAAAATTAGCTGAGTGTGGTAGCACACACTTGTAGTCCCAGCTATCTGGGAGGCTGAGGTGGGAGGATCACCTGAGACCGGGAGGTTGAGGCTGCAGTGAATCGAGATTGTACCACTGCACTCCAGCCTGGGCCACAGAGTGAGATCTGGTTTCCAAAAAAAAAAAAAGGTAGTTTGTAACAAGGGAATTTTGAGAGACACATTCAGACCATAGCATCACAGCCGAAGAGTCAGTGGAAGAAGAAATGGAAACAGCATATTAGGATAACTCTGAAGAAATGTGTCTGCGATGAAACCAAGACAGAGGGAGCTGGAGGAGCCCCCAGGAAGGGAGACCCCAGGAGTGGAGGCGGCATTTCAGGGCCAACAGAAGAGCGTCTGTAGATGGCAAGAGGAGTGAAGGGGTTACCAAGGGTGAGTTCCTGAGGAGAGTGGGGCTGTCACCCGAGGAAAGGCAGTCCTGCGGGGAAAGGAAAAGGAGTTGACAGAGAGTCAGCTGTCCTCACAGCAGGAACTGAAGGAGGTTCCTCAGGGCTCTTTTGCCACCTGGAAGTACAGGGCGCCACCATCTTCAGAGCACAGAGGGTGCACGGCGGGGCAGGAGACTGGAGGGAGTCAAGGTTTTGCACCCAGTGAGGGGACGCAGAGAGGGAAGTGATGGGAACACAGGGCCCCTCCAGCCTCAGGAGGAGCAGCTGCGGCCTGGTTTGCTCGTGTCGTCATTCGTCGGGCACCTTGTCCCCGGGGCCTGCCGGTTACTTGTCTTCCAGGTCCGTCATCCTGCCAGAAGCATCCCCAGCTTGGGGATGTTGGAGGTGCCCTGGCCCCACCTGGTTGGGGATGGAGTGTCTGAGCTGCCCTGGGCTGAACCAGGGTGCGGGGAGGAGGGAGACTTAGAGGAGGAGGAACAGTGAACTTGGTTTTGTGTGGCTGCTAGAGTGACAATGACAAACGAAGGTGTTTAAAATATTAAATTTTCTTCTCTCAACAAGAATTCATTGTACTTGCCTGGCCCTGGAAGATGCAATTGAGTTTGCAATCCCCGATGTTATGGACTGAACGTTTGTGTCCTCTCAAACTGAAGGACTGACTCACAATGTGCTCGTATTTGGAGGCAGGTGATGAGGGTTACATCAGGTCATGAGGGTGGGGTTCCCATGATGGGATTAGTGCCCATATAGGAAGAAGAAGACAGCAATCTACACACACACACACACACACACACACACACACACACACACACACACACCATCCCTTTCTTTCCTCAGACAAGCAGACAGGAGATGCCATGAGAGGGTGCAGGGAGGATTTGGGCCATCTAAAAGCAAAGAAAGAAACTTAATCAGACACTGCATCTACCACCACCTTGATCTTGGACATCCAGCCTCCAGAACCCCGAGAAATAAATGTCTGTGTCTAACCCCCCATTCCCCTACCCCACCTCCAGTGTGGGGTATTTTGTGAGGGCAACCTGAGCTGACTAAGAAACCTGGTTAGACTGGAATAAGCAGGTGAGGAGCAGGGGAGGGTTGAGAGAAGAAACTAGACTGTGGGAAGGGAGACTGTCTTGCTAAATATTATGCATTGTAGCCCAAAGGCCATGACAAGCCACTGAAGGCAGGGTGTGCCAAAAACTTGGGGAGCCCCAGACCCCTTGGAAAAGAAAAGAATGTCATTTGTGGAGAAAAGGAGCCCCCCCAACCCCGGCTTTTCAAAGATCATTTGACCTTCACAAAAGAATAGGCCCTCTGGTTCTCAGAGGTAGAGTTCAGTAAGGGAAGGTGGTTCCCTGAATTTTTTAAAGCCCTTCTCTGAATCCAACAGTACCTGAGTCCCTTAAGAGTGGCCAGAGAAGAAAGAATTCACCGAGTTGACATTCCAGTTCAGTAAGTTGTAGGGACATTGTTTTGAAAGAATCCGTAGGCAGGGGAGCACCAACCCATAACTAACCTCAAGCCCAGTCCCTTCCAGAACCTTTCCCCATCCACAAGCAGTGATGGATTATTGCAAACGTTGTTTAGTTTCATTTGACCTCCTTTGCAAAACCAACTTTCAATATACATATAGAGGCTGAGAAGTGACCAAGGCCACTGCATTTGGTCTCTTTGAGTATCCTTTCTACCTACCAGGCCACAATCAGCAGTAACCACCATTGAACATGCCTGAGGCAATTCTTCCAATATTACTTTGCATCAGAGACTCCTCGAGAACTGCTCTAAGTGGAAGGACTGATGTTGGCAACCAGGGTTCCACCGGGGGCTGCAGACAGCCCTTGACCTTCAGGTGGGAAGGTGCCACTGAGTTCAGACACTGGCAATCCCTAGCAATCAACTTCTGATAAGCAAAAAGTGGAAAGGTGAAATTAGACAAAGACATTATTACCTTAGAGGACAATTAAGCATTGGTGGCTAATCTAAACATATCCTTTTTCTAATTTTTATTTTACTACTAGCTGGGATTTATTGTAGGCTTTTCTGTCTGCGTCAGGCACAAACAGCCCTATGAATTGCCTATACCGTGCTACAGTCACTGGATTTTTCTGTTATTATTATCATTTTATAGATCAGGACATTGAAACTCATTTGCCCAAAGTATGCCAATGGAAATTGGCAGAGCCAGGTTCCAACCGAAATATTTAGGTCTTAAGTGATTACTTTTAACTACTGCACTGCAATTTACTACTAGGAGGAATAATAATAATAATAATATCTATACTTGGTTGATTAATGCCTACATACTAGGCACTGTACTAAGCTCTTTCTTAAATGTTTCATTTCATTTATAATTGACTCATAGCACTTGTACACACTTAGGGGTACGGTGTAATGTTTCGGTGCATGAATACATTGCATAATGATCAATTAGGGTAATCAGTATATCTAACACTTTAAAACATTTATCCTTTCTATGTGGTGGGAAAATTCAAAATCTTCTCTTCTAGCTATTTTGAAATATACAATACATTATTATTAGCTACAGTCACCCTAGTGTGTAATAGAACACCAGAATTTATTCTTTCTGTCTAGCTGGAATTTTGGAGCCATGGACCAAACTCTCTTCTCTCCAGCTACCTTCCTCAGCCTCTGGTAACCACTATTGTACTCTAATTATATGAGATCAAGCTTTCAAAAAAAATTTTAATTGATAAATAATAATTGTACATATTTATAAGGTACATAAGATGTTTCAATACATATAATGTATAGTGATCAAATCAGGGTAATTAGCATATACATCCTCTCAAATGTTTATCATTTATTATTTATTTGTGTTGGGAACATTCAACATCCTCCTTTTAGCTATTTGACACTATTCACCATATTATTGTTGACTATTATTGTTGACATCCTACAGTGGCATAGAACTCTAGAACATATTCCTCCTATCATACTGTAATTTTCTGGCCTTTAACAGCTCTCTCCCTATCCCTTCCTTCCTGGGATGCTTCTCAGCCTCTAGTATCCTCTGTTCTAATTTTTACTTCTTGAGATCAACTTCTTTTAGCTGCTACTTATGAGTGAGAACATGCAGGGTTTACCTTTCTGTTCCTGGCTTATTTAACATAAGTCCTCTAGCTTCACCCATGTTGCAGTGAACGATAAGATTTCATTATTTTTTTATGACTGAATAGTATTCCATGGTATGTATATACCACATTTTCTTTATCCATCCATGTGTGGTCAGACAACTAGGTTGATTCCATGTCTTGGCTATTGTGAATACAGCTGCAGTAAACCTGGGACCACAGATAACTCTTTGACATAATGATTTCCATTCCTTTAGATAAATGCCAGTCGTAAGATTGCTGGATCATATGGTACTTCTACTTGTAGTTTTTTGAGGAACCTCCATACTGTTATCCAGAGAGATTATACTAAATTCCCATCAACTGTTTAGAAAAGTTCCCTTTTTTTCTGCATCCTCTCTAGCATGTGGTATTTTTTGTCTTGCTGATAATAGCCATCCTAACTGGAGTGAGCAAACAGCTCATTGTGGTTTTGACTTCCATTTCCCTGAGGATTAGTGAGGTTGAGCATGTTTTCATACATTTATTGGACATTTGTAATGTCTTCTTTTGAGAAATGCCTGCTCAGATCATTTGCCCATGTTTTAATTGTTTTTTTTGCTGTTGAAATGTTTGAGTTCCTTGTATATTTTGAATACTAGTACCCTGTCCAATGAGTAGTTTACACAACACTAGGCACTACACTAGATTCTCTACACAGTTTATCTTATTTACTCCTCACTCCAACTCTGTGAGGGAGGTACTATTACTACCACTCTCATTTTACCAATAGAGAGTTTAGCAGAGGTTCATAACCTTTCCAAAGTCACACAGCTAGTGTGGAGGATGGAGCCGGGTTGGATGCCAGAGCTGGGCTCTCCAGCCCCACACTTTACTGCTGCAGGAGCCTGCCCATCTGCAGTCACTGCCACAGGTATTAATGGCAGTGCCTACAATAAGGATTTATGGAGCACCTACTGTATTTACAGATGAGTCTGTAAGGTGATCAGTCTGAAAGCAAAAAAAGCCAAGGAATGGTAGAAATTGCGGAGTTCAAATCAGAGTCTCGGGCCTGAAGTGCACTTCCTGGACCAGGATAAACAGCGAAACATTCCTATTTTGATCCTTTTCTTTGTTTATAATTCATACCCACAAATACCTTTAAGGGGATTCGTTTTAGATGCAAAGTGGACAACAAATCAGTTCTTCCAACATTTTCTTCTCCTGAAAAGGCTCTTTGAAAGCCCTGTTTTGCAGAGACTTGCTCCTTTTGCGTGAGGGGTAAATCGTAGGA
>CAUYQU010041908.1:0-38003 GCA_963574635.1 Cheracebus regulus
AATGTTTTTCCATCTGTTTGTGTCCTCTCTTATTTCCTTGAGCAGTGGTATATCCTTTCTTAGTTGCACTTCTAGGTGTTTTATTCTCTTTGTAGCAATTGTAAATGGGAGTTCACTCATGATTTGGCTGTTTGTCTGTTATTGGTGTATAGGAATGCTTGTGATTTTTGCACCTTGATTTTGTGTCCTAAGACTTTGCTGAAGTTGCTTATCATCTTAAGAAGACTTGGGGCTGAGATGACAGGGTCTTCTAAATATACAATCATGTCATCTGCAAATAGAGATAATTTGACTTCCTGTTTTCCTAATTGAATATCTTCTATTTCTTTTTCTTGCCTGACTGCTCTGGCTAGAACTTCCAAGACTATGTTGAATAGGAGTGGTGAGAGACAGCACCCTTGTCTAGTGCCAGTTTTCAAAGGGAATGCTTCCAGTTTTTGCCCATTCAGTATGATAATGGCTGTGGGTTTGTCACAAATAGCTTTTATTATTTTGAAACACATTCCACTGATACCTAGTTTATTAAGAGTTTTTAGCATAAAGGGCTATTGAATTTTGTCAAAGGCCTTCTCTGCATCTATGAGATAATCATGTGGTTTTTGTCTTTGGTTCTGTTTATGTGATGGATTACGTTTATAGATTTGTGTATGTTGAACCAGCCTTGCATCCCCAGGATGAAGCCTACTTGATTATAATGAATAAGCTTTTTGATGTGCCTGCATAGCCAAGACAATCCTAAGCAGAAAGAACAAAGCTGGAGGCATCATGCTACCTGAATTCAAACTATACTACAGGGCTACAGTAATCAAAACAGCATGGTACTGGTACCAAAACAGAGATATAGACCAATGGAACAGAACAGAGGCCTTGGAAGTAACACCACACATCTACAACCATCTGATCTTTGACAAAATGGACAAAAATAAACAATGGGGAAAGGATTCCCTGTTTAATAAATGGCATTGGGAAAATTGGTTAGCCATGTGCAGAAAGCTGAAACTGGACCTCTTCCTTACACCTTATAAAAAAATTAACTCCAGATGAATTAAAGATTTATGCATAAGACCTAACACCATAAAAACCCTAGAAGAAAACCTAGGCAATACCATTCAGGACATAGGCATAGGCAAGGACTTCATGACTAAAACACCAAAAGCAATGGCAACAAAAGCCAAAATAGACAAATAGAGCTTCTGTACAGCAAAAGAAACAATCATTAGAGTGAACCAGCAACCAACAGAATGGGAAAAAAATTTTGCAATCTAGCCATCTGACAAATGGCTAATATCCAGAATCTACAAAGAACTAAAACAAATTTACAAGAAAAAGACAAACAACCCTATTAAAAAGTGGGTGAAAGATAGGAACAGACACTTTTCAAAAGAAGACATTTATGTGGCCAACAAACATATGAAAAAATGCTCATCATCACTGGTCATTAAAGAAATGCAAATCAAAACCACATTGAGATACCATCTCACACCAGTTAGAATGGCGATCATTAAAAAATCTGGAGACAGCAGATGCTGGATGTGGAGAAATAGGAATGCTTTTACACTGTTGGTGGGAATGTAAATTAGTTCAACCATTGTGGAAGACAGTGTGGCAATTCCTCAAGGATCTAGATGTTAGGTAAAAACTAAGGATACCTGCAGGTTGGAGCAAAGTAATAATTGCAGCTTTTTGCATTAATTTTAATGGCAAAAACTGCACTTACTTTTGCACCAACCAAATAATAAAGTATAGATGTTAGCTAATAACCAGTGTATCAATATTGGGTTCATTAATTGTAAAGAACATATCGTACCACAGTAAGATGTCAATTATAGAGGAAACTGGGTGCCAAGAATGTGGAAACTCTACATAGTGCTTCACAATGTTTCTGTGAATCTAAAAATACTAAAATAAAAAAAATTTAAAATTAAAGCAGCCTGGGCACAGGTTCATGCCTGTAATCCCAGCACTTTCTGAGGCCGAGGCGGGTGGATCACCTGAGGTCAGGAATTCGAGCCCAGCCTGACTAACACAGTGAAACCCCATCTCCACTAAAAATACAAAATTTAGCTGGGTATGGTGGCAGCTGCCTGTAGTCCCAGCTACTTGGGAGGCTGAGGCAGGAGAATCCCTTGAATCTGGGAGGCAGAGGTTGCAGTGAACAGAGATCATGCCATTGCACTCCAGCCTGGGCAACAGAGTGAGATTCCATCTTGAAAAAAAAATTAAAGTAAAAATGTAAGAAAATGCAATTACCTTTTAGAGACTCCTTCTAACAATGTTAGAAACTGTTCTTCCCATAACAGTATGCCTTTATTTATATAAGGTTTATGAGTAACTATGATTATTTCCAGGTTTCCAGAGGTTTCTTTCATATTTCATTCCCAGCCCTCTTTTCCTAATGTGCATTTGTTTTCATTACTTTTCTGATTCTACACAAACCCCATGTTCTCCTTAGCAAATTTCAAGCTACATTTGTGTTGATATTCTTTCCCTTTTTTAAAAAGTCATTTTCAATTTTATTTTCTCTGCTTCCCAGCTTTCCAATCCTGGTTTTGGTACCTAATTTATTTAGTACCAGAGACAACACAGGTCATCTTATTTGCTTGCCCTTCACTCTCAGACTCGATGTCTAGCATGCAAGTAATCATCTTTTTGCTGCATTGTGTTTTCTGTGCTCCTAATATTATAAAGAATGTCATTTTCCATCACTCCCCAGTCGTTGGGCTTACACTTGCAGAATCACCGATGATTCCTTCTTTTCCCTCATCTTAGGCAATTGCCAAACTCTGTCAACATCTCCCTTTCATTGTTTCTTGAATCAGAGCCTTTCTTTCCATTTTAATGCCAACACCGTCACATACTTGGGTTACATCCCAGTATCCCTCTCCTCACAGCCAGCCCGGGACCCTTCAGTGTGGTTCACAGGCTATCTTGACCAGAATCACCGGAAAGAAGGTTAAATGTGAAGACTCCCTGGCTCCTCCCAGATCTAATGAATCTGAATCCCTGGGGACTTTTTTGTTTTTTCAAAGGTGAGGTCTCACTATGTTGCCGAGGCTACACATGAACTCATGGGCTCAAGCGATCCTCCCACCTCTCAAGTAGCTGGGACTACACACATGAGCCATGGCA
Source organism: Cheracebus regulus (assembly GCA_963574635.1). Lineage (NCBI taxonomy): Eukaryota > Metazoa > Chordata > Mammalia > Primates > Pitheciidae > Cheracebus > Cheracebus regulus. The sequence continues at coordinate 3,130 of CAUYQU010041908.1, forward strand.
CCCGTCTTAGAAATTGACATTGTTTTGTGGTTTTTGTGTTTGGTTTGGGGGTTTTTGTTTGTTTGTTTTTTTGAGACAGAGTCTCGCTCTGTTGCCCAGGCTAGAGTGCAGTGGTGAGATCTCGGCTCACTGCAACCTCCACCTCCCGGGTTCAAGCAATTCTTCTGCCTCAGTAGCCCAAGTAGCTGGGACTACAGGTGTGCACAACCACATCCAGCTAATTTTTGTATTTTTATTAGATACAGGGTTTCACCATATTGGCCACGCTGGTCTCAAACTCCTGACCCTGTGATCTGCCTATCTTGGCTTTCCCAAGTGCTGGAATTACAGGTGTGAGCCACCATGCCCAGTTCTGGAAGTCCATATTTTAAATGAACCACTCCCCAGATAAATATACTCTATACTAAAGCTTGAGAATTAGTGTGAGCCTCGTGGTTCTTATTTCTGGCTCCTGATTTCAATCACCTCAGAAGTTTTTGGAAATACTGATGACCATGCCTCTTCTCCAGAGATTTTGGTTTAATGGTCTGGAGTGGATCCCAAGTACCCGTTTTAATTCCATGAGTTATTCTAATGTTCAGCCAAGAAGAGAATCACTGGAGTAGATGACTCTTGAGGCTTCACCCACCTCTCAGATTCTCTTAACGTTCCTAAACATTTGTTTAGTAGAAACCTGCTTCACCAGAATAACACTTATATACTTATATTTTTAATCTGTTGCCACATAACAAATTTCCCCAAAACTTAGAATCTTAAAGCAACAAATATTTATCATTTCATGAGTTCTGTGGGTCAGGAATCTGGGCTTAGCTGGGTGATGGCCTCAGGTTCTCTCATGATGTAACAAGATGCTGGCCAGAACTGAAGCCATCTCAAGGCTTAAGGGAGAGACATTCAATATTGATTCATTAATTTTATTGTATTCCAAGATCACTCACATCACTATAGGTGGGTCTCAAAGGAGCCACTTCTGTGCTCACTCAGCTTTGGACAAAGCAAGGTCTTCATTGGCTGTTGGCAAGTGATCTCAGTTCCTTGCCACGTGGGCCCCTCCAGAAGGCTCCTGGAAACACAGCTGCTTGCTCCCCTAGTGCGAGAGCTTGGAGACAGAGAGCCTCCCCTTCCATTAGTGAGAATCTGTCTCTGGAAAAAAAAAAGACTTCTTGCCTAATCTCCTTCCAGAACCCTCTCTTTCACAGGTGTCAGACCTGCAGCCCCATCTGAAGGCTCTTCATGCCTATTCATCCTCCCGTTCCCTTAGATCCTTCAGAAGCATTGTCTCCAATAAATCATCTGAACTTCTAATTCCTTCTTGGCATATGCTTCCCGAAGGACAGTCTTTTTGTTTTTGTTTGTTTAAGACAGGGTTTCACTCTATCTTCCAGGCTGAAGTGCAGTGGCATAATCATGGCACACTGCAACCTCAACATTCTAGGTTCAAGCAGTCTTCCTGCCTCAGCCTCCCAAGCAGCTGGAATGACAGGTGTGCACCACTATGCCTAGATAAATTTTTTGTTTTGTAGAGAGGGAGGTCTCCCTGTGTTATCCAGGCTGATCTCAAACTGCTGACCTCAAGCTGTCCTCCCACCTTAGCCTCCCAAAGTACTGGGATTACAGGCACGAGTCACTGCACCCAGCCTATCACAGTCTTTATATAACCTTATCTCAGAAGTAACATTTCATCACTTTTACCACATTCTATTCATTAGATGTGAGTCTAGACCCAGCCCACACACTAAGGTAGGATACCAGAAGGCAGAGGCCATCAGGAGCCATACTATAGGCTGCCTAATGCAATATCCCCTATTGATTAGACAGCACTCATCACTATATAGCAAATCTCAGTCAGTTCCTTAAAATAGTTAGTCTATCTCTTACTTAACTAAGTTAAAAATAGGTGTGGCTGGTCAGTAGGTAACCCTCCTCAACTCATAATTTAGAAACTAGGGGTGCCACAGAGGTGCCACCACTCAATCCCCCACAGAGGAAACCTGCTGTGAGGAGTCTGCTGGGCTAACAGCCTTTATTTGCTGCATCTCTGGAATCTACCATAGTTTTCACACCAAGTCCACACTCCCCCAGGAGGCGCCCAGCCCATCACTGAGCCCACCAGAGTTTCTGGAACCAGACTCTTACACACAGCATATGACCTTTGCCCAAGGGCTTCCCTTACTGAGATTTTTCTCAGAGCTGCATTGTAGTCGGAGGCTCTTCCTACCAAACCCATCTTCCTTCCCTCTTTCCTTCTTCAGGAAACCAGGAAACCAAGAACCATTATCTGAAGGTTCTCCTTGTATCCCCCACCCATTTCCCCATTTCTCCCTCCCAAGAACTTCCCTCAATAAATCTCCTGTACTTCTAACTGTATCATGGCATCTGCTTCCTGGAGGACCTGGACTAACATAGGGGGTATTAGGATTGGCTCAAGAAAGAACCGTTATATGGGGTTTCAGGACTGGTTCATTCCACTAGGACATTTTCCCAGGTCACCACTGATGACATCTTCAGAAATTCGGCTGCCACCTTATTCCCGGGATTATCTGTGCCCCACATCACTCTTGGGTTTGCATCCTCCTTGCCAAATGCGGTGCTAAACTAGAAGATAAGACTTCTCATCCAATCTCCTTCCAGAATCTTCCCTTTCACAGGTGTCAGACGTGCTGCCCCATCTGAAGGCTCTCCATGCCTATTTATCCTTCCCTTCCCTCAGATCCTTCAGAAGCATTTCCCCCAATAAATCCCCTGAACTTCTAATTCCTTCTTGGCATACGTTTCCCAAAGGACCAAAACTGACACAAGACTGGCTTCCTTCATCTTAAGGGTCTACCATATGCTAGGTTTTTGTCTTCTACAGTCACAGTGTTCACCTTCATCAAACCAAGAAAGGAGAGTTGAGCATGAAGTTTCCTGAGTATGAGATTTTATAGGCCAGGCCTGACAGTGATACACATTACTTGTACTCATACCCCAGAAGCTCCTCCATACTGGATGTATACAGGCATTCCTTGTCTTATTACACTTCACTTGATGGTCGTTTTTACAAATTGAAGGTTTGTGGCAATCCTTTGCTGAGCAACTTTATCCACACCATTTTTCCAAGAGCACATACTCACTTTGTGTCTCTGTATCTGCATTTTTAAGTAATAAAGTATTTTTTGATTAGTGTATGCACATTGTTTTTGAGACACAATGTTATTGCACGCTTTGCTAATATGGAGCATTGGTTCTTCTCATGGCCCTGATGCTTGCAAATAGCTACGGGTATCTTTATTCAGACTTTTGGTTCCTGTTTTTGTCCTTTTTTATTTCAAGGGTCAATTGTTATATCTAGAGATTCAGAAGTTTATTTTCATTTCTAACTTATTTATTTTTTAAAATAGGCTTCCTTGTGCAGGAGATCTTCTAAATTGGCAATTTTCTATTCCAGTTTATTTACTTATGACCAAATCCTCTATATCAGGTCTAAACCTTACATTTACAAAAAGAGAGGACAACGTTCCCTTTACTTGGGCTCCTATATCTAGCCTGAACACTACCTGAAAGATTCCTGGAGTCTGTTTTAAGTTTCCTCTTGATTCTTTATTTTATTTTTGCATTTTTTTTTTGCCATTTTAAATCTTTGTCCCATATCCTTTATGGGAAAGATTTCTGCAATGGCCTAAAGTAATACACTGCCTGTTTTTGTTTGTTTTCTTTATTTATACCTTCTTTAAAAAAAAAAAAAAAAGGAATACATGTACAGAATGTGCAGGTTTGTTACATAGGTATATGTGTACCAGGGTGGTCTGCTGCACCTATTGACCCATCCTCCAAGTTCCCCCTCTCCTCACCTTCCACCCCCAAGCAGGCTCTGGTGCATGTTGTTCCCTCTCTGTGTCCATGTGTTCTCAATGTTCAACTCCCACTTATGAGTGAGAACATGTGGTATTTGGTTTTCTGTTCCTGTGTTAGTTTGCTGAGGATGATGGCTTCCAGCTTCATCCATGTCCCTGCAAAGGACATGATCTTATTTGTTTTCATGGCTGCATAGTATTCCATGGTGTATATGTACCACATTTTCTTTATCCAGTCTACCATTGATGGGCATTTGGATTGGTTCGATGTTTTTGCTATTGTAAATAGTGCTGAAATAAATATACATATGAATGTGCCTTCACAATAGAATGATTTATATTCCTTTAGGTATATACTCAGTAATGGGATTACTGGGTCAAATGGTATTCCTGGTTCTAGATACTTGAGGAATCACCATACTGTCTTTCACAACGATTGAACTAATTTACACTCCCATGAACAGTGTAAAAGTGTTCCTATTTCTTCACAGCTTCACTAGCATCTATTGTTTCCTGACTTTTTAATAATTGCCATTCTGACTGGTGTGAGATGGTATCTCAATGCAGTTTTGATTTGCATTTCTCTGGTGATCAGTGATGTTGAGTTTTTTTTTCATATGTTTTTCATCCACATAAATGTCTTCTTTTGAAAAGTGTCTGTTCGTATCCTTTGCCCACTTTTTGATGGGGTTGTTTTTTTCTTGTAAATATATGTAAGTTCCTTGAGGGTAAATTCTGGATATTAGACCTTTATCAGATAAGTAGATTGCAAAAATTTTCTCCCATTCTGTAGGTTGCCTGTTCACTCTGATGATAGTTTCTTTTGCTGTGCAGAAGCTCTTAAGTTTAATTAGATCCCATTTGTCCATTCTGGCTTTTGTTGCAATTGCTTTTGGCACTTTTGTCACGTAGTCTTTGCCCATGCCTGTGTCCTGAAGGTATTGTCTAGGTTTTCTTCTAGGGTTTTCATGGTTTGGGGTTTTATATTTAGGTCTTTAATCCATTTTGAGTTAATTTTTAATACACCACATGTTTTGCTTATCCTCTCAAGGACATTATTATACAGAGCTAAGTAATTTACATTATCTCTTCGTCTTTCTCACCCTGGTTTTTTAACCATGTTCTCCATCTGAGGGGGTTGTCAATACAATAAACTAGTTGGTACAAATTTGAAAGTCCAAAATAACAAGTAGCTAATACAATGTCAAACTCTACAGTAAATTTCTCTCTGTTTCTCTGAGGCTTAAAAAGCTTTAATTAAGCCAGGCATGGTAGCTCATGCATATAACCCCAGCACCTTGGGAGGCCGAGATGGGAGGATCACTTGAGGCTAGGAATTCGAGACCAGCCTGGGCAACACAGTGAGACCCTGTCTCAAGAAAGAAGGAAGAAAGGAAGGAAGGAAAGAAGGAAGGAAGGAGGGAGGAAGGAAGGAAGGAAGGAAAGAGGAAGGAAGGGAGGGGGCGAGGGGGAGAGAGAGAGAGAGAAAAAGAAAGAAAAAGAAAGAAAAAGAAAGAAAGAAAGAAAAACAGACAGAAAGAAAGAAGGAAGGAAGGAAGGAGGGAAGAAAAAGAAAAAATTCTTAATTAGAGATTAACTCTGCTCTACACCATTATTTAAATTCAGTTTCCTTATATCAGTCTTTTGGTCTGGCAATTTTATAAAGTGATGGTTCTTTTCTTGAGAAAACTCTGAAGAATAATCCATTTTGGAGGTTAGGGGAAGGAACAGAAGAAAGAGAAGAAATGTAAAGTGGATGGGTACAATGTACACCAGTTGGGTGAAAGGTGCACTCAAATCTCAGACATCACCACTACACAATCTATCCGTGTAGCCAAAACTCACTTGTACCCCAAAAGCTATGAAAATAAATAAATACATATGTGTATATGTATGTATATTATATAAAATAAAAGATAAAGTGGATGGGGAAGATAATTCAGAGAGAAGGAGGTGCAGAGCAGGTGAGTTTGAATGGTGTCAACACAGTGAATTAGAGCTTTTTGGAGAGAAAATAACCTTGAAATCAGCATTTTGTTTTGCTGGACCCTTGGCTTATCAATTTTAAAGAAGTTAATCATTGAACCTTTGAATGTTATTATTTCCTAATTTTTCTAGAGTTCTTCTTAAATGTATTCATTTTGACACATCAAAAGTTTCCCACAATGGGCATTGTTATTCTAAATCAAAAATATGTTTATCATTTACCAAGTTAACATGACAGCACAACTTCTTATAGAAAACAGTTCTTCTTGAGGAGAGTGAAATTTTGACATAGACAAATGAGAAAAGACCTAAGAAGGGATCATGCAGATAACTGTTCGCTCCAGAAGATGAACTCAACAAAAACAATCTCCAACTGTCTTGACAAAGAGCGTCTTTATGGAGAGTTCAAAGGGGATCCAACACAGTTTGATCCATCACCTTTACATTAATTGGCCACCAGTCTAACAGACCTCCAACCATTAGTCTTCAAGGTTATTTTGGAATGGATAGAAGACGTATTTAGCCTGTACCTACATTATTCTCTCAGGAGCACTTCCTTATGTGTTCAACAGACAAGAAGGATAGCAGGTAAATGGCACAAAAAAAAAATTTACCAAATAGTGCAACTATAAACCAAAGCCTCTAATGATTTTACACATATATTTAAGTCTGACTTTTTAAAACAAATAAGTATGTGTCCATAAACTAAAAGGTCTAATTACTTTATATGTTATCATAGGTCTAATGACCTTAAATATATCCTAAGACACAAGTCAGAATATCAAAATAAATTCAACAACCAAAGTTTACTAAAGTAAGTCAGACATTGATTGGTTACAAAGGGTGACAAAATAAACTCATCAATAAGAGTTTGTTGAAATAAGTTAAAGAGCTCAAATCATTGAGACAGACATACCTGGCAGCAACACAAAAGAAGGACAAATAAAATGGGGGTGCAGGTGGTCTAATAAACATGTCTATTAGCCCAAAGAACCCATAGAGTACTACCAAGCAAGGGTCTTCCAAATGATGTTGGTGTCATCTGTGAATTCTACCAAAATCACTGCCAGTGAATGAGACCATCACTCAGAAGCTGAAATTAAAATATTGAATTTATTATCTAAGTAAGTAAGGGAGAGCCATGCTGGTCATACGAGACTTAAGTGAGCAAAATGATCATTGAGACAGACCTCTTTGAGTAAAGGTAACCACTGATTTGCTATGGAGTTTGGGAGAAGAATGTGGGAAAATGTCAGCCTCAGAAATGCCTTTTGTGCTGCTGGCAAACACTGGAACAGATTGGCATCAGCTTAGAAGTGCTCACTGGAGTAAGTCCACCACCAATTGACTGACTTTCAAGACATCAGGTTGGCACTGATTGGTTGGCTTTCAGAGATATGCTCAACGAAGCAAGTTGTCGTTGATTGATTTAAAGCCACTTCTGGCTTTCACTGCTTACTATGGCTATAAAATTGGCAGGATTTCCTTGAGCGTGTGGGGACTTTTCCTTCTCAGTCTCTGCCACAACCTCTTGATTTAGACTTACGAAGAATTAAAGGGAAATAGCATTACTAACTCCAGGCAGATCACGCCCATCTCATCCCCTTGCCTCTGTGACTAGCCAAAAATATGAAATAGACTTGGCTGGGCTTGCTTTCCACAGAACCATGCTGCTTGCGATACTGCTTCCTGCAATCTCCAGGTGATGGTGGATTGTCTATAACTTCTTTCTGCTTTTTGTTATGGTCTCAGGAACAACTGATGATAAAATAGGTAGTGTTTGGTTTCCTTTTTCAAAGGAAAAGTTTCTAACCTTTTTGGTCCTTTTATACTTCAGCAAGTTTTCTTGGCTTCTTCTTAGTTGTGGTCTGTGCCTCTGCAATTGGGGGCCAAATGAATGAATATATAAAGTCAACAAATTCTGCTGATATGAATATGCCCAACTTTTCAAAACTTGATTGGACCTACTGGATGGGAGGCAGGATGTATCCAGTCAAAATACCTAAAAATGCACAGCTATGTTATCAATACCAAGGGAGCTATAGAGATATTAAATACTAAAAGAATTCAGAAGTGAGAACAACACAGAATGATTAAGCAGGCTTCACAGAAGAGATGAAACTTAATCTGGTTAATACCATTTGTGTTTTAATAGGCAGAGAAGAGGAAGCATTAAACATGGATGGCAAAACATATTAAGTCAAGATGGGGAATTTATTTTATATTTAAAGATAATGAAGAAGAGTTCTGCTTCTAGTTACTAAGTAGAGAGTTGCAAGAGACCATTACCTTTTGTCTAACAACCAAACAATATGAATAAGCTATGCATGCATGTGAGCTAAACCTTCACTCTAGAAAATGGCCAGCCATTCATAGAAGAGAAGAGATTTGTGGCTGCTCTTCTCCCTGGCTGAGCAACAAGATGATAAATGCTCTAAGGGTGGGGTGTTAAGAGGAACCAGTCAAAACTTGAATAAATGCTTAAAGATGACAGTGAACTGGAATGACAGATTAGAATTCCAGGATTCCCAGTTCCAGAGCAGATCTTACACCTGTCTGCCCAGTCTTTGCACAGGTCTTCACTGAGTGCTCTGAGCAGTACACTAAAAGCTGGAGGCAGAACTGAGAGAGATTTTCCCTGGGGCACACAGGGTTTCCTCCAAGTCTCTGAAAGGTAGAGGAAGAGGAGGATGGCAATCCAAGGCACTAAACAATCTCAGCTGCAGAGAGCTGAGAAAAACTTCCTTACTGCATCCAGGAAAGTAGAGAGAAATCTTCTCAGGTACAAAATGTCTAGGGCAGGACTGTGGGGGAAAGTGAGGTGTCTGGGAATCCAAAAAGCTGGGAGTGGATTATAAAAAAAAGAGAGAGATCCTACCATTAGGAAAACTGGCAATTCAGCTATAATAAACAAAGAGCTCTCCTATCTCAACAGTGGTCAGATTCTACAGAATCTGAATGCGCTACAGAAGAGAATGCCCTGTGCCTGCTCCCAAAATGTTTGAAGCCTGAATCAAAGCTGCAACAATGGCCAGTCCTAGCTAAACTACCAATAGGACTGATTCACCACTTCACTCTATCAGCCTGAAATAAGAAAGAACATGCCCATTTCTGGAAGTAAACTCTCTTTACTTCAGTCATTATTGTTCTTTTATACAAAATATCCAGCATACGTCAAAAATTATAAGGCACACAAAGAAGCAAAAGAAAATATATGATCCATGGACAAAACATAATCAACAGAAGCAGACACAAAGATGGCCCAGCATTTGAAATCATCAGACATGAACTTTAAAATAACTGTGATATATCAAAAAGATATCTGCACTCTCATGTTTATTGCAGCTCTGCTCACGATAGCCAAGATTTAGAAGCATCCAAAGTATCCATCAGCAGATGAATGGATAAAGAAAATGTAGTACCTATACACTATGGAGTACTATTCAGCCATAAAAAAGAATGAGATTATGTCATTTGCAACAACATGGATGGAACTGGAGGTTATTATGTTAAGTGAAATCAGCCAGGCACAGAGAGACAAATATCACATGTTCTCAACTCTGAGATCTAAAAATCTAAACAACTGAACTCATGGAGATAGAGAATAGAAGGATGGCTATCAGAGGTTGGGAAGGGTAATGTCAGGCTGGTGGGAATGGCAATAGTTAATAGGCACACAAATAGAAAGAATGAATAAGACCTAGAATTTTACTAAAAGGGTAAAATTTGATTGTTTGTAAAGGATAAGTGGTTGAGAGGATGGATACCCCATTTTCCATGAATTTTCCATCACATGGAAATATTATGCATTATAGGCCTGTATCAAAACATCTCATATACCCCATAAATATATACACCTACTATGTACCCACAAAAATTAAAAATAAAGAATAGATACATTAAAAACCTAGTGGAAAACATGGACAACATGTTAAACAGAGAATTTTAGCATATTTATGGAAACTATAAAGACCATGAGGAGGCCAGTCACTTAAAACAGAGAAAATAAATTTTCAAGGTTTTCATCTTTTGTTATTAGTTTTTTTACCATTAACTCAGGCTAGCTTCTTTATTTTATATACATAAAGAATACTTTTTAAAAGCAAATTTTCCTAACAAGCCAAAGAAAATTGTGTGTGCTAGATCTAAACTATCTTGGAACATAAATTAGAAACTTTTATTACTCTCTAAGTAAAAACAACATTTGAACCATATCTACATCTAAGCTACTAATCATATGTCAAACTTGTAATCTCTGTAGATCTTTCTTATTTATTATAACTTGACTTCATTTATAAGGAATTAGTGGCTCATTTCTTTTCACATAAAATATATCATAAATGCACCAATTCTTTAAATAAGACTTTGCAGTCACATAGAGTTAACCTAGTTTGTCAAACCAACTCTTAAACAGATGGGTTTATTATTACATGCAAGTTCATCCTCTACTTCATTAATGACTAATATTTAAAAAATGCTTTCCACTTTATTTTACTTTGAGATAAATTAAAGGGCAAGATAGTCAACCACTGTCCTGGTTTTTACAGAATAAATTCATGACTTTGCAATAATCGAATTCACTGAGCACACCAAAGATTAATTAATTGGCACCATTAAGTGAGGACTATGTTTTACTTCATTAAATTCCAAACTTACTGATGGTAATATTCCAGGCCTGTGATTCTTATGTCTTCTTTGCCTAAAGGCCTTGGGAAGTTTTATAACATGTCAGCCCCATGCTGATCTGTCAGATTTTCCTTCCAGAATTCACAAAGATGGGTTACATTTCACTGTGCAGGTCATCTTTCCATGTACCATTCCTGAAAGGACCTGTTTAGTATTCATCCTAAAGCAAATCTGATAAAAAGTATGAAATAAACACACACCCAAAAATGCAAAACCTTTTTAAGAGACCAAACTGATCTTAGTATTTTAGTAATTGCCGTATTTAAACGATTTCCCCAAGAAGTTGACAATTGTCCTCAGAAGGATGCAGGAAAGGAAATAAAATATCTCCAAAAATAAGCTTGCCAACAAGCATACAAGATCAAAATAATTTTGTCAACCATTCCCAGACATGTTAGTATCATAAAATGTCTTTTGTTGTTGCTTTCTATTTCATCTCCAAAATCGCACCTCTCTTCTAATTATGCTTTGTTGATGTACGCCGCCAGCAAGTCAGGGTAGCCATTTGCTTAGAAAGCATTCAGCTCTGGCCATGGATCCACTCCATGACGGCTTCCACTGGGTGGCCATTGGCATCCTCACTACTGTGGAGGTGAGCAGGAAAGGCAACAGTCTCCAGACACTTTTTTTTCCCTACTGCCTGCCTTCCTGGGCTGCCACTCTACAAGAAGATCCTATACCCCATGCAATAAATGGAATTTCTCTCCAAAGCAACAATGTCTTAAAAAAATAATTAATTAATTAAATTGAATTTCTCTTTGGCTTTATGAAAACTGGAATTGACAGGAATCTCAGAAGTGCTCTAGAAATGGCTTGGGATGGCAGTTGGGGAGATGGAAGGAGTGATTTACAGAGAGAAAGGAGACAGGGACCAAGACAGAGAAAGCCAAACAACACAAGAAAAGAAAATGGCCTGTTCATTAAAATCAGACCAAAAACATATTTTGCAATCTAAATTAGAGAGTGGTATTTTATTGGGTAAGGGGAAGGGGTGTTCACATTTATCCACTGAAACATGTTTACTTAATGTCCGTATTATCATAAAAACCATAATCACAACATGCTTTTAAGAGAGGACTGAACTATCAGCTACCAAGCATCAAATAGTTCTTCCTCTCTCCCTCAGTACCCAACGTTCACCAACAGCATGGCATGTTTCTTTTTGTTGGTTTGTTTTGTTTTGAGAAAGAGAAGAGGAGGATCTCACACATTAACAGTCTAAGATTGGTCCTGAGTTTCATAAACCCCGAGAGACTGACCAAAAATGTCCCTTTCTGTCCAGTTCTTTGTCACTGTGTCCAACACTCCCATCTGCACACCCACTCCTTTTAAGACCCATCCATTTGCCCCAGGGCATGGTAAATAGTCTTCCTCATGCATTCCCTCTTCTCCCCTCACTGTAGTAATCCCACGACTGTCATTGAAGATTGGTTCTTGGTTCCAGACTTTCAAGGAAGGATGAGGGGCAGAGAAGCACAGGGAGAAGGAGGCAGTGAGTGAGCGCAGCAGTAGGCTGAGCCTGGAACAGAATCGTCTACCTTCTCGACACCTTCTCTTGCCTTTGGCTGAGGTGATAGGAACTCAGAGGGCTAACGGTGGGCCTTAATGCCTGAAAAATGAGAGTGCAAGACCCTCGCAGATCATCTCTCAGTCCCCCTCTAGCACTGAAATTTCAACATTCTAAAAGAGTGCCTTTCACATGGACTTGCTCAAAATTTGGCATTGAGTATAGGGTTGCCAGATTTAGCAGATAAAGATGCAGAATGCCCAGTTAGACTCAAATAAATGGTGAATAATTTTTTGGTAGAAGTATATCCTATGCACTGTTTGGGACATACTTATTCTAAAAATAAAATCATTCATTGTTTATCTGAATTTTTAACTGAGTATCCTACATTTTATCTGGCATCTCTGATTTAGTAGATAATTTATCAATTTTTGTTCACATAGCCACCACTTACTAAGCACTAATTATGAGCAGGGCCTGGGATTTATAAGAATCATTTGATGCTAACAGCCTTATGAGAGAAGTAAAGACAGAGGCTCCTAGGAGTGAGGTGGTAAGAGCAGGACATAAGTCCTGGCCCAGCTGTCTGCGTGCTATTTACATGCAATCATTTAGCAATGGTTGCAACGTTGATGATGCATCAAATATCTTTAGAATCCCGTGGAACACTACTTACCTTAAGAGAGGAGAATTGAGAATCGGAGGTGAGAGAGATAATTATTCTTTACTGTTTATCTTTCATCTCTACTGTTTGGATCTTTTTATTTTAGCAACATGTGTAACCTAAGCAATTTTTTTAATTGACATAAAACTAAGTCCCAAATAAAGACTGGTTTAATTTGCAATTTTGGTAAATAGACTTTTATCAGCATTGGTGCTTTATCAGTTAGAGTGACAACACCACGATCATAAACATGTTGATGATGTTTCTTTTTGTTGGGAATAGAGTCCCTCCTCACAGCATTGTCCCCAGTTACTTACAGACTGTAAAACACAGTCTTGCTATATGGGTAAACTGCACATCTCAGGGGTTTGGCATACAGATTGTTTTGCCATCCAGGTAATAAGCATAGTACCTGAGAGGTAGTTTTTTGATCCTCTCCCTTCTCCCACCCTCCACCCTCAAGTATTCCCAGTGTCTGTCATTCCCCTCTTCGTGTCCATGTGTTCTCATGGTTTAGCTCTCATTTATGAGTGAGAATCTGCGATATTCATTTTACACACAGTTTACCTATATAACAAACCTGCACATGTATCCCTGAACCTAAAACAAAAGTTAATAAATACATAAACACTGTCTTACTTTTCTGTGCAAGAACCCTACCCAGTTAATTAAGGAGAAAATGCCCATGTGCCTCAGACGCCGGTTTTTCTGTGAGCTCTGCTGCCTGTGTTTCTCTCGGAGGCAGTGAGCAACTTTTATTTGAATGAATAACTTATCCTAGGGAGCATTCTGTTCCCCAGACTGCCTGGGAGGCATAGCAGAAAGCCTCCTCACAAGTCGTGGACCCAATGGGAAGAATCTTTGATCTTACCCTACTGACTCCACGGGGTCTCATTAGTGGTTCCAAATGTCAGATGTCCTGTTTCCCCTGCCCCCACCCAGACACAAAGACTAAGACTCAATGGATTCAGCTGTAAATTTTTAAGAATGAAAAAAACATTTTTGTGAAAATGCTATGGTAGCAAAGTTATTTTCCCCTAAGTGGACTTCAAGCTACATGGTTCCTAGTTTTCTCAGATACACAAATCTGCACACAGAGAATAAATCAGTTTAAAAAAAAAACAAAACTCTCTGCTTGTGACCTATTCTTCACAACTTTTGCAAATTCTCACTATAATTCTTAAAAGCCAGGTTGTCAGCATTGCAAGAGAAGGTAGGGCAAGGAAAACAAGTGTTCTTTGAGGCATTCAGCTAGATGTGATTTGAAGCAGTCAGTGATAGGTGTGCATGCACAGCACACAATTAGCAGTTCCCTTCACAGGCTCCTCCTCCAGCACCAGGAAGCCTGCAGGTGCTTGCAAAGGCTGGCCTCAGATGAGGCACCGCAAGTAAGCTCCTTCCACTATTAATTGGTAAAAATTAAATGCCATCGATAAAAAGGGGAATAGTCAATGACTGCAAAAGCATCAAATGGCAAAATGACAGTGAGCTTCTCATGCATATTATTCATAGCTCAGGCTGGGCTCAGTGGCTTATATCTGTAATCCCAGCACTTTAGGAGGCCAAGGCAGATGGATCACGAGGTCAGGAGTTCAAGACCAGCCTGGCCGAGATATTGAAAGCCCATCTCTACTAAAAATACATTATCCGGGCGTGGTGGCCCGCACCTATAATCCCAGCTACTTGGGAGGCTGAGGCAGGAGAATCACTTGAACCTGGGGAGCAGAAGTTCCAGTGAGCCAAGATCATGGCATTGCACTCCATCCTGGACAACAGAGTGAGACTCTGTCTCAAAAATTAAAATTAAAAAAAATTATAGTTCAGAGTATGGAGGACAGAGGAAAGAGAAAGGAGGGTTAGCACGTTCTCTAAAATAACTAGACAACAGCAATTGCCCAAAAAGGCAGAGAAATATGGACCACAGTGCCCTGCATTAGCATCCAGGCTGACCTAATGATGTCAGTGGCACCATCTGGGAAATAAGAGATGTGGCACCAACCTGAAATAATCAAAGGGTTCAGAATCCAGTTATAAAAAGGTTATTCAAGGGAAAAACTGTGAATAGCCATTTGAGAGACAGACTCCAGAAAAACAGAATGAGTGTTCCAAAGTTTAAAGTTGAGTTCTTGCTTATACAGGCAGAAAACAAAGAAATCTAACAGGATCACAACATTTTTCTATACAAGGCTAGTTTATGAGTGACAACAATTTAATTACTTAACAGTCTGTTTTCCTTTCTGTACAACTTGTTTTCATCTCCTTTTCAATTTATTTTTTAAAATAATCCCAACTTTTATTTTAAATTCAGTGGGTATGTGCAGGTTACATGAGTCTATTGGGTGACGCCGAGGTTTGGAGTATGAACATTCCTGTCACCCGGGTAGTGAGCACAACACCCAACAGTTTTTCAGCTCTTGCCTCGCTTCCTCTCTTCCCCTCTGGTAGCCTCCAGTGTCTGCCGTTCCCATCTTTATGTCCATGTGTACCCAATGTTTAGCTCCCACTTATAAGTGAGAACATGAAGTATTTGCTTTGCTTTTTTTTTTGAGACAGAGTCTTGCTCTGTCACCCAGTCTGGAGTGCAGTGGTGCAATCTCAGCTCACTACAACATCCACCTCCTGCGTTCAAGTCATTCTCCTGCCTCAGCCTCCCCAGTAGCTGGGATTACAGGCACACACCACCAAGCCTGGCTAATTTTGGTATTTTTAGGAGAGATGGGGTTTCGCCATATTAGCCAGGCTGGTCTCAAACCTGACCTCATGATCCACCTGCCTCCACTTCCCAAAGTTCTGGGATTACAGGCATGAGCCACTGCTCCCAGCCTTGCTTTTCTCTTCTTGCATTAATTCGCTTAGGATAATGGCTTCCAGCTGCATCCATGTTGCTGCAAAGGACATGATTTCATTCTTGTTATTGCTGTGTAGTATTCCATGATGTATATGTACCACATTTTCTTTGTCTAGTCCACCCCTGACGGGCATCTAAGCTGATGCCATGTCTTTGCTCTTCTGAATAGTGATGTGATGAATAGTATATTTAACATTCCATCTTCAGATAATGTGATAGCCATATTGCATAAGAAAGGTAAGGGGAAGGTAATCTAAAAAGAAGATGAAAAGCAAAGGAGGAAAGGATCTTCCCTGTTATGCTTTAGTCATTTACAACATTTTAAAAAATCAATGCAGGTAGGGAAGAAGGCTAATCTATAATCAGAGAAACAAAGGTTACCAGCTGCCTACCTTACAGCTGCCTGTCGTGTGACTCAGGCCCCATAATCACATTCCTTTAAGGCTCAAAATACTTTAGCGTTCCAACAGCTTAGATTTTAAATTACTTTTTTTACACTGGTTTCTTGCTTGCTCTGCTCCCACTTCCCTGGGAAGTACTGGGATTATGCAATAGAAAGGAACCTATGTTCATATGTAAAATCATGACCCTCCTATGTTCTCCACCTTCCCCGCCCTGCCATGTGTTTTTCATAACTCTATCACCCAACATGTTCCCAGTTCATTTGTCCCCTGCCATCTTTCCTAGCATGTTGCAAGCTCCAGAAGAGCAGAGACATTGTTTTATTCACAGGAAAATCTCCAACTCCTAAAACAGCATCTGACACATGATATAGGGCACCAGTAAATATGTGCTGAACTACTGGATTTATCCTTTTATTGGCTGAGCACTCAACAGACACCTGGGGGTTTTGCTGAGTGTTGTGTATACAAACAATGAACTGGACAAACAGAATATGGTCTATGGATACAATGGAATATTCTTTGGCCATAAAAAGGAATGAAATGCTGATACATGCTACAACATGGATGAGCCTTGAAAACATGATGCTAAGTGAAAGACATGAGCATACAAGGCCATACATTGTATGATTTCATTTCAATGAATTGTCCAGAATAAGTAAACCCATAAAGATGGAAAGCAGGTAAGTGGTTACCAGGGCTGGGGGACTTGGGGGTTAGGGAGAGTGAGGAGATGGGAAATAATAGTTAAAGATGATAAAGCTTTTGGTGGGGATGATGAAAATGCTCTAAAATTGATCATGGTAATGGTTGCACACTTCTGTGAATAGACTAAAAATCATTAAATTATATATTTTTAAATGGATAAACTTAAAGTATGAAAATTACATCTCAATAAAGCTATTATAAAAGTAAATCTGACTTCACAACAACATCATAATTCTGCCTTCCTTATGCCTCACTTCCCATCAAATTGCCTTTTCCAGGAAAAATAACTACTAGAAATGCTAATAAGAACACATTTCTTCAATTATTCTCCATTTTTCTGAAGAAATCCTCATAAAGCATCAGACAACCCCATCAGACAATGGGGTCCATTGTCTCAGGTGAGTCAGTTTTCAACATCCTCCTCTTCCTCTTCATCTGCAAGCTGGAGCTAGACTAACCCCTCAAAGAGAAGGATGATATATTAGTACCTGACTGTTGCAGAAGAAAACATGGAATATAAGTGCAAGTCTTATCACTCTTAGGAATCAAGATTTCCCTGGTCAGGGAAAGAGTTATCATTTTAGGCAGCAGAAATTTTGATTTGATTTCCAACCCACTTGGAGATCAAGTGATAAAATGTTAACTGTCACATCACCAGCTGTTTTCAAAAGAAGCAAAATCAAACCAACACATCTGTTATTGTAAAAGCAGGCAGAGTGATTTTTAAGTTTAAACCCCTGCTAGATTTTGAAATTCTCTGAGCTCCTCCATTCCCCTATAACGTTTATAAATGTCTAGCTGAGGTCCAAGCAATCCAGAATCATGGCTTCACTTCATCCCCTGTCTTCTTACTCCCCGACTCAATCTACAGACATGAACCACCCTCATATGTCCCTGAGAGGACAAGGCCCTGGCAGTGAGACAAGCACTCTGCACTTTCAGAGAGTATCTTTGGGTCAAAAAGCAAAGAGTAGCATGTTCTCCTCTGATGAAACCATAGCTTCTGGCTGTCCTCTCGAAGCTCCAAAGTGGTTTCACACGGGAGATACAGATTTCTGCAACAAGACCATTCAGCTTTACTGACCTGCAGAAAGTCATTGCCTTTAGTTCTAAAAGGGAAAAAAAAAACTATTTTATGTTGTCTTTCTCTATTTTTGAAGGAAAACATCGCTTTTTTTTTCCTCCAGAGATGATGGGAGAGGAGTCAGAAAAAGTTGAAAAAGTTGGGGAACCATCAGCTCCAAAGCATTCCCATTGCTCAGCACTCAGTAGCGAGTGCTCAGTGAAACAGATGGAGTCACACCAAGGCTGTGGGATACCAGGTGGGATGATTGTGTCTCCTCCAAGTGTGAGCATCCTTGAGAGCCAATCATGGGCTCAGCTCTGTGCTGGACACAGGAGATACCATGTGCTTACCACCAGGCCTGCTTCAGTATGTTCATGAAAATACTAAACTGTGGTTTATGATACAGCATTAGAGCAGAGCTGCTCAACCTCAGCACTCCTGATACTCTGGGCCAGAGATCTCTGTAGTGGGGGCTTCCTGTGCACATAGCGGGTATAGGAGCAGCCCTGACCTCTGTATACTGCATATCAGTAGTAGCTCCTGAGTTGTGACAACCAAAAATGTCTCTATCCCTGGGGTGGCAGGGGAAATCACACTGTATAAGAGCTATAATCAGAGTAATGTCAAGTTCTAGAGGGGCTGAAAACAGTTAAATTCAAGGAGTTGAAGCAACCCCTTTACAGCCCAGGAAGTAAACCCCTGTGGGACCTTATTCACAGGCTTATAGAGCACACAGAATGAGATGCAAACAAAAGGTGCTTCTGGCTAATTCTAAGAGAAACAGCAAAGAAAAGACAAGGGTTGTACTGAAAAGCCACAGGAACAGAAAGGAATTTTAACAAGTGACTCAGGGCAACTAGGTAGGGCAGGGAAGGTCATATTGTCAACAGCATTAAGTGATGCCAAGTCTATTGTCTGGCATGGGCTTAGCCACCCCTTGGTGAGAGTCAGGAGCCACGGATGCAGGGATTGCTCCCGTGAGTGGGAGATTGGGTTGGGAAACTATTAAGCTTTCTTTTCTTACCAAGTTTGTTTCATATGGCATTTCCCACGCCACCCAAACCAAACCTTCATGCTACTTCAGGTTGGGAGGAGCCAAGTTCCAGATGGAGGGAATCTCTGCCTGTGTGGACTAAGAGATATGTTCATAGGTGAGCCCAGAGTGGGTAAAGTGGACCAGGGAGAACTTCGAAGGATGCTCATGTCCAGGAGCAACCCCACTCCCTGTAAGCTTCATGTCCAGGGACTCACAGCAACTAAGACCAACCTAGTTCTCAGAAGAAAGAATGTCAGAATGTCATGTTCAATTTTACATTCAGTGCCTGGAATCTTTTCTTCACAACTGAAATTAAATGAGCTGAAGGAGGTGAGTCCATGCATTAATCTTCAGCTCACGGAGGAAATACCTAAGGAGCAAGGTAAGTGCCTGCTCTCCTCCCAGCCCGCCTCCCAGGGCGACTGAACAAACGTTTGCTGCACAAAGCCTAGTGTTGGATTAAAGGGATGGTTTAATTCATTCCCAGGAACACGCAAGAGATCTACATCTCTGATCTCCAAGGTAGCGAAATGAGGTGGTGAATGATAAAGGCATAATTTAGCCAGCTCAATGAATAAATAATCATTGCAAATGAAGCAGTAGCACCAGGTAATTAAATTAATTTGTCTCATGGACATGATTCCCCAACTCTCCGCTAACAAAGTTGCCTTTCTAGATTTGACTTTTACTGTTGGATCTTCTTTGGATGCTAAAGTAGTTCTTAGCTTTCGGAGGGTTCCCCTGGAAAGGGCATGAAGAATAAAAGACAGACTTTCCATTCTTCACCCGGTGTTGCCAGCCCCATCAGGTCCTTGGGTGGAATGTAGACACCATCACAGTTCCACGTTTTTACACCTTCCCACTAACTCTTCTAATTTTCTTCCCTGCATTTCTGAGCTAAAATTGTAACCAAAAATTGTTGGGAAAGGGAAGGAGGAAAGAGGGACCAGGTATAAAGGCTACTTTCATAAATTAGAGCTTTAATATAATATACAGACCGTGTTCATAAAACCTCAAACACCTACCTTATGTAGAGATCAGGACAAAATTAGAAGAGTAAGAAAAAAAAGTCTGTTTAAGTAATTATCTTTTTTTTATTTTAAGACCAGAGACTCAAGAAGGACATAATTGGATTTTTTTTGCCATGACCTAGAAAGAAAGGTACACTCAGTTAACCACAAAACAGGCCTCTCTGAAAAAGCCATTGCTGTGGACTGCCAGACAGACAATGACAAGACACAAATACCTTCTGATGTGTGAGCCATGAGCCATGTGAGCCTCTAGCCTAGCACTTCCCATCCTTCATTCTAGTTAGTTGGACCCATGCTCTCTGAGCCTTTCCTAAAAGGCAGAGGATTGGCTAGAAAGTCTCTGCAGCACTCCCCACTCTCATATTCTATGAACCTATAAACCAATGGAACATCCAGATTGTGTGAGCCAAAGGCATGAGTGCCTGCTCCTCTCCAGTCTTGAAATTGTGATGATCCTTGTAGCTCCTGGTGTGCTCAAGGCATGGGACTCCCAGGCAAAGCTTGGAGGGGACTGCTAAGACTGCAGCTCAGCGTCTGCTAAGCCTCCCCCTCTCTGTGTCAACACTGTCCTGGGAAGCTGAGGTGGAGGAGGGAGCCACCTGTGGACAGACCCCAGCCCAGGCTGGTGGTGGTGACCTCACTCCAGAAAACAGAGCTAATGTCTAGAGTTAGGAGCCAAGAAGCAGAACTCATGTTTTGCTCTTCCCTGAGCAGTCACTCCAGGTCGAGCAGAGGGCAGGTCCTGGGCATTGGGACTACCTCTGCAGGGTCAGGGTAGAAACTGTTAAATCAAGTTTAGGCAAAAACCACCTCCTTACGTATTTTAAGTTCAGCCTAAGGGTTTCTCTGTACACACTGCACTGTAACCTTACTGGAAGTGCACACAGACAGTAACCTACTCCTGTGCCAATCGCTGAGTTTTGGCCAATCAGAGGGGGTCAAGTGTTCAAACTGTGTTCAAATAAGGCAAATGCTGAGCTGTAACCAATCCAACTGTTTCTTTACCTCACTTCCATTTTCTGGACATCACTCTTCTTTTTCTGTCCATAAATCTTCCACCTGCTTACCCATCAACCAGCTTCCTCCTGTGGACGTCCACAGTCCACCTTCCATTTGGCACCTTCTCTGTCAGTGATTTCACTAGGTCTCCTGGGCTTATTCACAGCAGGTTCCCAGGCCACAAATCTGAAGGAACGTCTGGGAACAAGACGTCCTATGTTCCCAGAAGCAAATTTGCTAACTAGTTATGAAACTCCTACCTTTAGAATGCTTCTACACTGTTGGTGGGAGTGTAAATCAGTCCAACCATTGTGAAAGACAGGGTGACGATTCCCCAAAGACCTAAAAACAGAAATACCATTCAACCCAGCAATCCCATTACTGGGTGTATATACCCAAATGAATATAAACAATTTGCCATAAAGACACATACATGCATGTGTATGTTTACTGCAGCACTATTCACAATAGCAAAGACATGGAATCAATCTGAATGCCCATCAATGATAGACTGGAGAAAGAAAATGTGGTATACACACACACACACACACACACATACACACACACACACACACACACACACACATACACACACACACACACACCATGGAATACTATGCAGCCATAAAAAAGAATGAGATTATGTCCTTTGCGGAAATATTGATGGAGCTGGGGGCCATTATCCTTAACAAACTTACGCAAGAACAGAAAACCAAACACTGCATGTTCTCACTTATAAGTGGGAGCTAAATGATAAGAACACATGGACACATTAAGAGGAAGGACAGACACTGAGGCCTACCTGAGGGTGGAGGTGCAGAGAAGGGAGAGGATCAGGAAGAATAGCTAATGGGTACCAGGCTTAATACCTGGGTGACACTATAGTCTGTACAACAAACCCCTGTGACACGTTTTACCTGTGTAACAAACCTGCACATGTACGCTTGAACTTAAAACAAAAATTAAATTAGAAAAAAATAATAATAACCTGATGCCTTTAAATAATACATTCAGTCTGTTCTTTAGGTTTTCTAGGAATGGGCCAGAAATGGTCTCCATGATCTAGGTGAGTGGTCTCCAACCCCCAGTGCATGTCAGATCCAGGTTTGAGTTGTAAAATACTGATGTGCAGGACCTACCCAGCCATGAAAACAGTGTCTAGCCAAATGAGTGGATTTAAAATTCATCTGATTTCAGTTCTCCAAGGAAACACATAGATTCCAGGATCATTGACTGTAAATCAAACAAAGCAGGTAAACACACACAGATTACATATATGGTGTTAAATATCATGTCTTGAATATTTGTCATGAACCCAGAACTGTGCCAAGTGGTATGGAGTATGTATTAAAAATATTGCCTTCATCCCTGAGAGGTCTGAAGAAAAAAAAGAAAAAATACATATATTCCCCACCACAGGGCCTATGACCTTGCCTGCAGAAAGACTGTCTCTGCCCCTCAAGAATGTAAAGTCTAATTTCAGTAGAATCATGAAGACTATAACCATTCTTAAATAAAAAATGTCTGGAAAGTAAAATTATTTAAAGAAGAAAAAAGTCTTATTCAGAAAAATTCATTCTTAGACAAAAAATTATGACAAGAATAAATAAAAGAAAATGAATAAAAGCCTAGTTTCTTTTTTCCCTCTGCAATTCAGGGATCTTACCCCTAGGTTTGTGATACTCTAAAACGTTTTAAATAATATACAGGGGTGTCATCCCTAGCCACACAAAATGTAGTTTCAGTTCATTTGAAGATTTAAAAAGAGTAGATCACCTAAGGATAGGCTCAGGAGAAACAAGAACAAAACACAGCCACAAAATCAAACCCACCAATGATGTCAGGTCTGAAAATACTTGAATCCTGCTATTTTTTGATGATAAATGGCACTTTTGCAATGAGACCTGGGCTGGCGGGCAGCTTTCCTAACTTTATTAAAGACCACCACCTGGGGAAGAAACCTTCACCAATGGTTAGTTATGGGATCATCAAAGGAATGTCATATGGTGTCCAAAAAAAGAGCTGAGCGCTAATTGAGTGTGTTGAGATGGAAGTATTCATTGTGCTTGGAAAAGCAGCCATTCATCATCTTCCATTTCTCTCAAGTATTTAGAAATCCAAATATATCTGCACATTTATTTTTAGACTTACTGTTTTACACCTAAAAGCCTCTTAACTAACCTATTAATCACAGACTTTAAACTGTTCATATGTCTGCAATGTGTGCCTTGGTTTTCTTCCAAATGCTAAGCTGCCTCCAGCCCCTGGGTTCTTGAGAATCTCTGGGAAGCCAGTCATGAGCCAGAACGATAAGGGTACTGGCTCCCCAAGGCCTTTGCCTGAACGCCTTTTGGCACACACTGCCTTGCAGTTTGAGTCTCAAAGCTATGCAAAGTACAAACCCCACTCCTCTACCCTTAGGATCACATTCCAACTCCAAAAGCCACATTAATGGAACAGAGAATTATACATTCCTTTGGCTTTTCCTACTTTGAATTCTTTTCCTGTGATCTTATATATAGAATGTGGAAACCAAGGATAATGTCTGTTACAAGCGTAACTGCAATACTTGGGACCAAAGAGATTCAAGGAAGGTCTGTCTTAACAAAACTTTGCTTTAAAATACATAAGCCCACATGCATGTACATGGGTGCACACATGTGGACACACACCCACACACTTTAATGCCTCGGGTGCAGGTGGAATAGAAACCAGGCAGTTTGCGAGTCAACCAGTTTCCATTTCCACCGACTGTGCACACATTTCCATTGAATGACAAGGGACAAGAACCTGGCTCTCTCTTTCATATTTATCTAGCTGCTTTTATCTTGAAATTTAAGAGCAACTTCATCACATTAATTAGGCTTCACAGCAGTGCTGCAATATCTTTTGAATTTTCTGGAGCAAGAACAAATGGAAGTTGTACCCAAAGATCGTTCTTGGGGTCCTCCGAGCAAATTAGTTTTATCTAAAACTTAGACTAAAGTAGAACATTATTTCAAAAGGATCACATATCTCCAAACAATGGAAAATTCATAAAAAGAAGCAGGAGTATAGCAAAAGGGACAAAAATAATAGCTGCCCTTAGAAGTCCTATCTCCAAATTTGAGGCATTTTTGTTTCACAATATTGTTTACTTTTTGGAATATACTTTAAAACAGTTATCTGAATTCCTAAGTGATAGGTTCCTTTCAGGCTAACAGCAGGAGTTCTGCTTGTGAATTCAATACACAACCAGGGCCACATCTGCTTTTATGTTTATAGCATAAAAGTATTTTATCAACTACTCTGACTGCATTATCAACTTAGTAATGGAGAAAAATGCTACTAGATTCAAAGACTTCCATCGTGAATATGAGCCCATCATATTACCTTAAAAATCATGAAGAGTTTCTGTTTCATCATTTCAGTTCTTTGCGTTTAAATCCTGGTTCTCAGGCACACAGCAATGTCCATAGCAAGAATGAGTACTTGGGAAATTAATTCATAGGACATCTTTTTCTTGTTATGAAAAGTTATCTTTTCTTCTAATGACATGACACACTAACTCTTGGCTCCAAGCATGCTTTGTTTGCAACATCTTTAAGACTCATTTATCCCTAGTGTTCCATTATTGGAATGCTAATCACTTGGGAATTATTTATATCCTACTGCTCAAGGTCATTGCCAAGGTCTGATTACAAAAATTCAAAAAATTGCAACCTCAGGCATAAATGGGTTAATCAAGTGGTATGACTTTGCTGCCCAGAATGTAATTGTAAACTTGAAAGGGGATCCCCAAATGCCCACAAGCAGCTATTAAGAACCATTTCAGGCCAGGCGTGGTGGCTCACACCTGTAATCCCAGCACTTTGGGAGACCGAGGTAGGTGGATCACCTGAGGTCAGGAGTTTGAGACCACCCTGATCAACAGGAGAAACCCCGTCTCTACTGAAAATACAAAATTAGCCAGGCATGGTGGTACATGCCTGTAATCCAGCTACTCGGGAGACTGAGGCAGGAGAATCGCTTGAACCCAGGAGGCAAAATTTGTAGTGAGCTTTGATCACACCACTGCACTCCAGCCTGGGCATCAAAAGCGAAACTCTGTCTCAAAACAACCATATCAGAGCCTTCACCAGGGGCCTCTGTTCTACCTTCCCAGCAGGCTCTGGTCAGTTCATCTGCTAGCCCTTGCTTAGATCCAAGCTGGGCATTTTATCTCTGTGCATCTCAAATCACACTTGCCAGGGAAATGCAAGGGGGAAAAACCTTCCTGCTCTCGCTCTCCCTTTCTGGAACTTGGCCCACTTAGAATATTGCTTCCTGATCCTTCCAAAAAGCTAAAACCCCAGAGGCACTTAACAATTAAAAGGGACCAGAGGCATTCAGTTGGAACATGTACATCATGCATAAAATCTAACCGTTCTTTCTCCTGGTCCCCATATGGCTAACATTGCCCAAGTAAAAATGCAAATTGCCACACAGTTTAATCTGTGCAGGATTCTTACCTTTGTGCAATTAAAATAGAATAAATTACCAAGATTTTATTCTTTCCCCTCTACGCCCACCAAAAAAAGTAAAAACATTAAAGCCACCAAGAGACTTCAAGTTCACATTGAATTCCTCTGAGCTAGGAGATGTAGGAGATCATGAACAGCCACATTTCCCTTACAGAGAATTCAGGCAAGATCAAATTAGGTTGTCTGGTTTTCATAGCCCCCACAGGTCACCGTTTTGTTCAGTATTAACAGGCACAGAACTTGTTATAACACCAAGTTCAGTCTATTTCCAAAATATTATTTCCCTAAGGTGTAAATACTGGCCAAGCAAGCTGACCATCACATTAGCCACGCAACAGGTCAGTAGCCCACCCCACCTCTCCCACCTAGCATGTTCCTTTTAAGAAAACTTGGCCAGGCGCAGTGGCTCACACCTGTAATCTCCCCACTTTGGGAGGCCAAAGCAGGCAGATCACCTGAGGTCAGGAGTTCAAGACCAGCCTGGCCAACATGGTGAAAGCCCATCTCTACTAAAAATACAAAAATTAGCTGGGCATGGTGGCAGGCATCTGTAATCCCAGCTACTCAGGAGGCTGAGGCAGGAGAATTGCTTGAACCCAGGGGGCAGCAGTTGCAGTGAGCCAAGATCACACCACTGCACTCCAGCCTGGGTGACACAGACTCCATTTCAAACAAACAAACAAAAATTAGCTGCTGCATGTACCAGATGGATATGTACTAGGTGGATACCACTTGAACTGGGCAAGCTGACACATCTCCTGAAATTTCTTTTTTGAGACAGTTTTGCTCTTGTTGCCAGGCTGGGGTGCAATGGCACAATCTCAGCTCACTGCAACCTCCACCTCCCAGGTTCAAGCAATTCTTCTGCCTCAGCCTAGCAAGTACTGGGATACAGGCACCTGCCACCATGCCCGGCTAATTTTTTTTTTTTTGCATTTTTAGTAGACACAGGGTTTCACCATGTTGGCCAGGCTGGTTTGGAACCCCTGACCTCAAATAATCTGGCTGCCTCGGCCTCTCAAAGTGCTAGGATTATAGGCTTGAGCCACTGCACCCAGCCCTGAATTAGATTAACCCCAATAATAAAGTAAAAAAAAATAAAGTAAGTAAATATTTATCATGCATAGTTTATAGTCTCTCATTTTTTCTTCACAACAATCCTACAAGATCGATACTCTCATTAGTCCCATTTCAGACAAGGAAACTAAGGCTCAGAGAGGTTAAATAAGTTGCCCATAGTTACATAGCAAGTAAAAAGGGCAGAACGAGGATTCAAACCTAGATCTCTTTGACCCCAAGGCCTTGCACTAGGACTCTCCTCTGCCTACCTTGACCCCCTCCCCATGTGCCCACAGGCATCCCCTGACTCTCCTCACACTTCCTTCTCGGCCTCCAAGTCGTGGAACGTCTGCTTAGCTTTTCCTGGAAGTAACCTAGGCTCTTCTCAACTGCGACCCAGTCTCTGTGGCTGTGCTAGGCTATTGTGCATCCCATCCTGGCCTAGGCTCCAGAATGTTCCATGCTATCTGCCTTGCGGGTCACAGTCCCACGCGTCCACCAGGACTCTGGATGCTCCATCATAACTTATGTGAAATCCCTTGCAACATCCTGCAAAGAGTACGGGCTTATCCCCATTTTACTAGAAATTGAAGATCCAAAGGATTAAGTGACTTCCATGGGTCATGCAACTTATTTAATGGCAGTTCCTGAATTGGACCCCAGTAGTTGACCTTGAAAAGCCTTGTTTTCCCCATTATTCCATGGTGCACAGTGCAGAGAATAAATCAACAACTCATTCAACAACAATGTATTGGTTGTTGATTTATTCTCTCCACTACAACATTTTCCATTTGTAGTAATTTCTAGTTCAAAAGAAAAGGAAAAATTTCAAAAAGAATTTCCTCAGTTGTGGTAGCAAGCATTTCCACAATTCTTGTGGCTTCACACAACAGTAGTTTTGTTCTCACTGCTGCCAAGTCCACTGTGGGTTCATCTAGACCACTCTCCAAGGAAACTGCCCCTCACATGGCGGCTCAGTGCTGCACCCCATATCATCCTGCTCTTCCGTGGATGCCATGTCAGGGGAAGAGCTAGGAGAGATTGGAGAGCAGCATGATCTGAGAGGTAACCTGAGTGATTTGAGAGGCAACAAGGTCTTACAGCTAAAAAGTAGCACATTCAGGACTCAAATCCAGGTTTATCTACCTCTAAAATCTGAGTTCTTCTCAAGAGAGATGTACCTATTTTATATACCATGACAATTCTACATAAACAAGAGGCACTTACTGCATGTTGGCTGGCACCTCTGCTATGCTTGATGGGCCTTGCTGACTTGTCTGGGGGTTGGCTGGCTGACAGCTGATCTTGGCTGGCTTCCACTGGGATGACTTGGATGACTTGCCTCTGTTCCACATGCCTCTCCTCCTCTAGGAGGCTAGCTTGGGCATTTTTCATAGCAACAGCAGAGGCACCAAGGCAGGCCAACCCAAGGCAACCCATATGGCTGAACCCAGACTCAGGGCCAAGAGGAATGGGAGTACTGCAATGTAATATTACCAAGATAGTGGAATTAGTCCAGGGACATGCAAAGTTTTTCTGTGAAAGGCCATTTGGTAAGTATGTCCAACTTTGTGGACTATACTATTTCTGTCTCAACTACCCAACACTGTGATTGCAGCATGAAAGCAGCCATAGATGATAAGTAAACTGATGAGTGTGTTCCAATAAAACTTTATTTAAAAAAACAGGCAGCAGGCTAGATTTTCTCTGAGGGCCATAATTTGCCAACCCCTGAATTAGGGTTGTCATTACACCTTCCACAGAGGCCTCTCGTCCTATTTCTGGAACTATCTGGTTGTACGTTCTTGATGATGTCACCTTTCTTCTTGTCTGATTTTAATGTTTTAATTTATAAAGTGAAGAGGGTCAAGTAATTTTTTTAGAAGTATAAAATTCTTACATTCACAGTCCAAATTATATTATCATGTAAACCAAATGATATATCCTGGGGCCTAGTGTAAGAGCTTATTCTCAGCCTGTTAATAGAATATTGTGTTTGTCCTTAGCATTAGTGCTCATCTGCGCAGGCCGAAATTCTACCACTTTTATTTGAACAAGATTTGTCATGCAAAAGACAATGACTACTAGCAATATAATCTTAGCTCCATCAAAGTCAAATAGATTTCTCCATTCATCCAAGCAGGAAGTCAGCCAGATATATGGAATGAAAAACAAACTGACATTTTTAATGACAAATGGGTAGCAAAGCTTTATTGATTAAGAGAATAAGAAATGAAATACTAGGGAATAAACACTGGGTGATATCAATGAAGGTTAAAAAGGAACATACAATTAGCTGGTCTATGAAGATAGGCTATAGTTGAGGGACACTATAAAACAGGAAGCAGGTATCCACAGAGAACATGATATTTAACTGAAGACTATTCTGTTTATCATCGTCTCTTTTATTAGTACCTCAATAGCATGTAATTCAGTGCACTGCAATATCACAGGAGGATATTTTTGCTTTTTTCTTCTCCACTAATCTTCCTGCCAGGCTGTTGCCAGAATTACAAATAAGAATATTTATGTTAATAGCTACCACAATGAGAAAATGCATGTGAAATAACTCTGCACCTATCCTTAAAACCAGGGCAACATGGAGGGGTTTGCAGACATCAAGGGGTCAATTTTTGCCCCCAGGGGACATTTGGTGATGTTTGGAGATATTTTTGATTAGCACAACTGGGAAGTGCTATTAGCATCTAGTGGGTAAAGGCCAGAGATGATGTGAAACATCCTACAATGCACAGGAAAGAGGCAAGTAGCAAGAAATTACATGGTCTAAAGTCTCAACAGCTTCAAGGTGGAGAAACCTGCTTTTCATAGATGAAAAAACATAAGCTCAGATTGACAGCAACTTTTCAATCACTGGAAACTCCAAATCATGATCATACATGACACAAAAGGGATATGCATTTTAGATCATCCCGAGGGACTTTATTTTGTAGCCTAGCAACATTTCAAGGCAGGTATGTGGGTCAAAAGATTCTGCAGAAGTGCCAGAGGAAACCACCATTCCAAAAAACAGGACACAATTCCAAAACCTGGTCCAGAAATGGTAAACGGCCCCAAATACTGAGCAACTCACTTGGATTAATACAGTGATTTTAGGTATATTAATAAAATGTCTTTACCATGTAAAACGAAAATCATTTCTTTACAACCTACATTGTAGATAGTTTCTAAACCAAACCACAATGTATGTGGCAAGAATCATCTCGTTTGAATTGTGTCTTGACAATCATATGCAACATCAGCTTTTACTGTAACTTGTCATGATATGTCTCCAACAGGCTGTAATTTATCAGCAGGTCAAAGAGCTGGAAAATTAATATCTGCTTAGCTAAATAGATCACATCTGTGAGCAAACTTGTCCAAATAATCTGGAATTATGGTTTATGATATATGCAGACCAAGGTCATTTATCACTTGGATTATTTCTAGAACTCACAGTCTTGTTTTCTGAATGTGTGTGTGTGCTTGCACATGTGCACACATTTATGTGAACTCTTTGAAATGCTTTTTCATACATGTTTAAAAAAATAAGTGAAGGGAGTGCTAAATCACCTCTGCAACTTTCTTTGAATTCTTTGTACTTCCACCTAAACAGCATTGTTGTCATTTCCACTTCAATTCATTCCTAAACTGCCTCCAGTGATAGGTTTTCTGCAAAGCACAGGAGAGTGTTGAGGATAAGTTCCAGGGCCTGAGAAAAATTCCCACAAATAAACCTTAGCCCTTCATTAACTGCAAAAGAGCTTTCCAGTCCTACTTCGGGGGCTCCCCTGCGGAAAAGTGTGCATAGGAGTAGTGATGAGCAAAATTTGCGAAGTCAGGTCAACCCAGGTTCAAAACCCACCTTGACCACATCCTGCCTGTGACCTCAAGCAAATAGCACAACTCCTTGATCCTCAGCCCCATACGTGGAAAGTGGAGATAAAATTACGCACCTCCAATTTGCACGCCCATGTTCATAGCATCATTATTCACAATAGCTAAAACTTGGAAGCAACCCAAATGTCCATCAACAGCTGAATGGATAAATAAAATGTGGTGTACACATATGATATGGTTTGTTTGTGTCCCCACTCAAATCTCATCTTGAATTGTAACTCCCATAATTCCCATGTATTGTGGGAGGGACCCAGTGGGAGATAATTGAATCAGGGAGGTGGTTTCCCCCATACTGTTCTTGTGGTAGTGAATAAGTCTCCCAAAATCTGATGGTTTTATAAGGGGAAACCTCTTTTGCTTGGTTCTCATTCTCTCTTTGCTGCCGCCATGTAAGACATGCCTTTGCTCCTCCTGTGCCTTCCACCATGATTGTGAGGCCTCCCCAACCACGTGGAACTGTGAGTCCATTCAGCCTCTTTCTTTTATAAAAAATAAATTACCAGTCTTAGGTATGTCTTTATCAGCAGCATGAAAACGGGCTAATACCACATACAATGGAATATTATTCGGCCTTAAAAAGAAAGAAAATCCTGATACATTCTACAACATGGATGAAGCTTGAGGATATTATGTTAAGTGAAATAAGTCAGTCACAAAAAGACAAATATTGCAGGAGTCCACTTACACAAAGTACATAAAGTAGTCAAATTCATAGAAACAGCAAGTAGAGGAGTAGTTACCAGGGAATAGGAAAGCAAGGGAATGGGGAGTTTTCGGACTTGCAAGATGAAAGGTTTCGGACTTGCAAGATGAAAAATCTCGGCAGATCTGCTGCATGACAATGTGAATATACTTAAAACATGACTGAACTATACACCTAAAAATTGTTAGAATGGTCAATTTTATGGTATGTGGTTTTTACCACAATTTTTAAAAAATTTTAACATACCTGCTAAAACTGCTGTGAGAATGAAATGAGGTTATGCTTACAAAGTACTGAGCACAGAGTCCAGCACACAGCCCTCCATTAATGTTGGGTATCATTATTAGCTAAACAGCATGCTAACTATTCCATCAAGCCCATTTTGAGCATGCGTTTGGGGCCTGACCCTGTGTTAGGGTCAAGGATAGTATACATGAGAAAAACACATCATCCCATCAGGTCGCTCACAATGGCACCGAGGAAACACACCTGGCCCAGGTGAAAGAGCAGGAGAACAAGGCAGGGACGCTAAGTACCATGACCCAGGCCAATGGCACTGGATATCAGAGTTGAGGAAAATCAGGTAGAAATTTCAAGGATGCATTGGGAAGGTCTTGGCCCAGAACAAGGGCACAAGAGCATTGCCATTGTTGTTATCACTCAGAACAAGTGCACAAGAGTGTTGGCCATTGTTATTATTGCTGTCGTCTTCTATAAATGGGATGAGACGAGTGCCTCTCCATCACCAGGATTAACAGCTCTTGTCACCCACCCCCATGCCTACCTCTTATTTGAGAGCAAGGGCTCCCACTCTTGGTCTTTTGCAGGAAACTTTTCACTGTTGCCTGCTTGCCCCGAGCCTTTTTCATTATTCTCTGTTTTCTTTCTCTGTGTTGCTTATTCTCTCTCTTTCTTAGCCCTTGGCTCAGTTTGGGAGTTATGTGATTTATTATTGGCCAGACAGGCAAACCTATTCCTTTCCTTGCTACATTTTATAACCTTACAAGTGTTGGCAACAGGGGTGACCACAAAAACTATAAACCATCTCCATGAAGTCTTTTCAATGCATTCAGATTGTTGTGGATTATGTAACATCTAAAAACACACACACACACATTGGCTTTTGTGTTATATCCTTTTACTTAAACTTTACTCGTTTTTTGATTGGTTTGGTTTTTATTAACAAAAACTTTCCCACTAAAGAAACGAAGCTGCCAGCACATAGTTCTCTAGGCATTTGGATTCCCTCATCAAATTCAGGAAATGGCAACAATCACTCAAGTAATTTGACTTGCACTAAAAATGCTTTGTCCCACCATCAACCTTACCCACTGCTAAAGAATGAATGCTGGGTCAGCCTGGGTCACCACTTTGGCCTGGGCATTCTGGACGTGTAGAATGTTAGAGTTTGAAACAAACATAAAGATGACCCTATTCAATCCCACACTTAACATAAGGGAAACTGAGGCTTACGAAGAGGAAGCTACCTAAAAATGACTGTACCAATTTATTACTATGTCTTTCGGCTTACTATTGACCAATCCAGCACTGCCTAGTGGTACCTGGAGGGAAAGTCAACTCTTGTCCTTTCGTAGCTTCCAAATTTCCAGAGCTTGCCCCTGAGAAACCAATCTCTTCTCAGCCAGCCCTTCACTGCAACTTGAATTTATGGTTCTATAAAAATAAAATCCATTTGGGAAATGTTTGCCTTTTCCTTCTGACATAACTGGGGCATGAGATACTGGAAAGTTTGAGCTCAGAAGGATTTCCCATGCCCTAAACCCAGACTCACCAAGACTTCTACCACCTCAACTCCACCTAACACCTCAAATATCACCCTGTGCCCAAATTTCATGTAGTGTTAATTCTAACAAGCATCATGTGATCTTGCAACTGACAAGAGGGTGAGTACTGTAACTGATTACAGCTCTTTGGGGTCATCATGTGCTGAACCCAGTTTATGCACCTCCCCAGACCTTCCAGCCTCCCTCCCTGCCCATCCACCTCCTCCTCTCTTGCTTCCCAGAGCCATCCTAGAAGGGCTCATGCCAGGCTCTTAGTTGCAGACCCCTGGCTTCTGCCACCACCACCTTTGCTGGCACCAATTAAGGTGCCCTACATGTGGCATCAACTGGAAAAGTCCACCCAGCTGCACAATGGCCAGACAGGACCCACAGCAGCCTAGTCTTCACCAGCAGCTCCCTGGAGGGAGCAGGAAACAACCCAGATGTGCTAACAACCTACAGCATGGACTCTGGCTGATAAAGCCAAAGGATAGGAAGGAGCAAGCTGGTGAACCTCTCACTCTCCCTCCCCACTTTGAATGGAATCCCCAGCAGGATTCCTCACTTTTGGTCCAGCAACTGCCCACATGCTATTTTCTTACCAACTCTAGTGCACTCTGTAACCCATGAGCTTGTCTTTCCTTTCCTTTCCTTTCCTTTCCTTGCTTCCTCCCATGATTGCTCTTTGGGCTCTCATCCTCAATAAAGCTTGAGTACAGAGCAGGGCAAGCTTTCTCTGTAAATGGGCAGATGCTAAATATTTCCAGATTTGCAGACTAGACAGTCACTGCTGCAACTACTAAACTCTACTGTTGCAGCACAAAAGCAGCCATTGACCATGTGTAAGCAGGTGGACATGGCTATGTTCCAATAAAACTTTATTTATGAGCATAGACATTTGAATTTCACAAAATAGTCGCATGTCACACAATATGGGCATATCTCAGAAATATTGCATGCTCAGTGCTAGACCACCACAATATAGCAAATATCACAGTAAAGTGAGCCACACAAATTTTTTGGTTTCCCCATGCATATAAACATTGTGTTTACACTACACTGTAGTCTATCAAGTATGCAATCACATTATGTCTATATATAGATATATACACACACATACACACACACACACACACCTTAATTTTAAAATGCTTTATTGCTAAAAAAGAAAAAAATGTTAACAATCACCTGAGCCTTCAGTGAATTGTAATCTTTTTGTTGGTGAAGGGTCTTGCCTCAGTGTTGATGGCTGCTGACTGATCAGGGTGGTGGTTGCTGAAGGTTGTGGTGATGGTGGCAATTTCTTAAAATAAGACAACATTGAAGTCTGATGCATCAATTGACTCTTTCATGAAAGATTTCTCCAAAGTATGTGATGCTGATTGACAGCATTTTACCCACATTAGAACTTCTTTGAAAATTGGAGTCAATCCCCTCAAATTTTGCCACTGCTTTATCAACTAAGTTGATACAATATCCTAAATTCTTTGTTGTCGTTTCAACAACTTTCCTAGCATCTTCACCAGGAGCAGAAGCCACCTCAAGAAACTCCTTTCTTTGCTCATCCATAAGAGGCAACTCCTTCCCGGGCACAATGGCTCATGCCTGTAATCCCAGAACTTTGGGAGGCCAAGGTGGGCAGATCAGTTGAGGTCAGGAGTTTGAGACCAGCCTGGCCAACATGGTGAAACCCCATCTCTACTGAAAATACAAAAATTAGCCAGGCATGGTAGCCTGTAATCCCAGCTACTTGGGAGGCTGAAGCAAGAGAATCGCTTGAAGGATTTCAAGCTACCAGGAGGCAGAGGTTGCAGTGAGCCCAGATCATGCCACTGCACTCCAGTCTGGGTGACAGAGCAAGACTCCATCTCAAAAAAAAAAAAAAAAACAGAGGCAACTCCTCATCCACTTAAGTTTTCTCATGAGATTGCAGCAATCCAGCCTCATCTTCAGTCTACATTTTTAATTCTAGTTCTTTTGCCGTTTTCACTATATCTGCAGTTACTTCCTCTACTGACATCTTGAAGACATTTATGCTGCCAACAAACATATGAAAAAATGCTCATCATCACTGGTCATTAGAGAAATGCAAATCAAAACCACATTGAGATACCATCTCACACCAGTTAGAATGGCAATCATTAAAAAATCTGGAGACAACAGA
>CAUYQU010041909.1:0-49327 GCA_963574635.1 Cheracebus regulus
AGCACTATACGCTGGGGTATGTTGGGGGGAAATAGGGGAGGGACAGTGGGGGGTGGGGAGTTGGGGGGAGGTAGCATGGGGAGAAATGCCAGATATAGGTGAAGGGGAGGAAGGCAACAAATTACACTGCCACGTGTGTACCTATGCACCAATATTGTATGTTCTTCACATGTACCCCAAAACCTAAAATGCAATAAAAAAAAAAAAAATTACCTGGGGACAGACCTGATAGGTTTGAACTAGCTTCCATGGATCTACATTTTCACCTAGCTTTTGTGGATGGCCCCTAAAACCTGGAGAGAAACCCAGCCCTAGGGTGTCTCTGAAGCTTCTAAAGCCAAAGAAGACTGTGAAAATCAAGACTTTTAACATGAGTTTTCCTAGGGGTATCTTCAACATTCTTAAAGGGTTTGCACTGAGGAAATTAACACATAGGAAAGGCAATTCCAGGAAGGAGAGCAATTGTCATAGCTGGAGGACAATTTCTAGGTTTAAGATGCTTGTTCATATTGTTTGCTGAAAAGAGTGAGTATAGAGATAAAGAATGATAAGACCAATGCCTCTTTAATTTTAGCGGAAATTATTTACTGTAAATAAAGCGCTATAATAAACTCACATTCATTAAATCTAAATACAAATAGTTTTATATCCCTTAATACCATGAAGGATATTTCACCTTTTTATTTCACTAGTCTTCCCCATTCTGAATGTATTTATTTATTTTAACATTCCAAAATCTTATTTAATAGAACTTTCTTCATAACGCCTCTTGGAATGTAAACAGAGCTTGGTGTAAAGAAGTTCAGGCTGATGGCTAAAGACTTGTATGACTGCCTAAGGCAGAGTCTTGACGTCTACCCATCCCTAACAGATTGTTCTAAAACTTTGTGGAACAACCAAGGAGAAGATATGTTCCTCGCTTTCCAAATGTTCCTCATCGCGGAAGGTTATTTTACAAGCACTAGCTTCTGAAAGCAGCAGCCTCCCCGTCATCCATTTTGGCACGAGCACTTACTGCTGCGCGCTTTGAACCTGTCCCGCCTTGAGTCTGACGTCGGGAGAGCATGTCCGTCCACTTCCACTTCAGAGAGGGTCGGCGGTGTCTGGCAGCCCTGTTGTCCGAGGTTCTATCCTTTGATCACAGCAACTGGTCTCAGTTTAGTGGCTTTCTTGCTGATTCCAGCATCATGGCGGGTATTCACCACATCTGTCACATTCTTACAGGACTTGGGAGCCTCTTCCATAACCAGTTTGGGTGAAGCAACACTGATTGTGATTCCCATATCTGCCCATTTGTCAAAGACATCCTGGAAATCTAAATTACATCCAGATTTTGCTCGGGACAATGCTTGGCCAGCTCCATGACAGGTTGTTCCAAAGGGCTCAGTCATGCCCTGTTCAGTGCCAGTAAGAACATAACATCAGGTTCCCATGGTGCCACCAGTGAGCCCTGGTTGTCCGGTGAGTTGGTAATCAACAGCAATGAGGAGATGGCGAGGAGGGAACGCGCGGGCGGATCCCTTCCTGTGTACCAACAGTGTCCATTCATTTCCGTCCACCACGTGCTGCCCCACGTTGGCAATGTTGTGAGAAACTGCATAGATTACGTGGAGGTCCAAGTCATCAGGGGTTGTGTTGAAGACCTTGGTAAAAGCCTGATGGGTCAAGAAGGTCATGGAAGGACGGTTGACCCAGGCGCAGTTCCCAGCTGCTACCATTCCCTTCAGGTAGTCTTGACCCTCTGGGGAAGCCATTCGAGCAGGAGCCAACTGCAGATCATTGACTGTAATCCTGTCTGTCTTCATGGCCTTCTCCATAGCTACCAGAGCATCTGTGGCTGCTTGGTGGCCGAAGCCTCTGCTTCCACTGTGGATCATCACATACACCTGTCCTTTATGGTCGACGTCCATTTTCTTGGAAGCGTACTCATTGAAAATCTCATCTACAACCTGGATGTCTGCATGATGGTTGTCTGCTCCCAGGGTCCCCAACTGAGGAAGGCCTCTTTTCTTAACCCTTGCAGAGACCTTACTGGGGTCAGCTTGCAGCATCCTTCCGCACTCCTCACAGTGCTCCTCCTTCAGCCCAGGCTTACCCTTCTCTTAAGGCATACCCATTCACCCCATCTTCAAGGCCTCCTCCAAGTTTCTGGGACTCACTGGGATGACACCTTTTGATCCCACCCCAAAAGGAATGTGGTCAGACATAGCTTGGGCAAGTTGCTCCTTGACAGGCCAGACATCACTTTCATCTAAATTGGTTCTTAGCAAGCGGACACCACAGTTGATGTCAAACCCAACACCACCTGGGGATACCACTGCTTCAGGGTCCTTCATATCAAAGGCTCCATATTCCCAATAGCAAACTCATATCCTGAATGGACATCAGGAAGCCCAACAGACTGATGAACAATTCTGGGCAGCGCTGCCACATTGCTGATCTGTTTCGTGGCTGGCAGGAAGCACCAACACCACCACCTCGACAGGCATTCCTTAATTCCTCAAACATCAATTTCTCCAGGGCATCATTCACATAGAAAACACCTTCAACCTGCATATTGGGCACGAAGCCCTCCTTGATCCTCCAGCAGGTTTTATTGATGTTGTCCAAGAAGCACAGCTCATCATTATAGTTGCGACTCACGGCGGAGACAATGATAACAAAACTCAGACTCCACTTTGAAGAGGCGTTGCCACGTTGTCCGGCTGCCCAGAGCACCGCCTTCCAAGCCTAAAGGTATTTTTAAATCAGTGTCACAAGTGGACAGTGGTGGATCCAGAGCTGACCCATTAACTCTTTCCTTATAAGGCTCTTTTTAAGATGTTACTCATATATCATACATTATTTTTTCTTTTCTGACACAGAGTCTTGCTCTGTAGGCCAGGCTGGAGTGCAGTGGCTGATTTGACTCACTGCAACCTCCACCTCCTGGGTTCAAGGATTCAAGTGATTACCCCGCCTCAGCTTCCCGAGTAGCTGGGATTACAGGCATGTGCCACCACGCCCGGCTAATTTTCGTATTTTCAGTAGAGACAGGATTTCACTGTGCTGGCCAGGTTAGTCTCAAATTGTGACCTCAGGGTTTCACCCTGCTGGCCAGGCTAGTCTCGAACTTGTGATCCACCCACCTCGGCCTCCCAAAGTGCTGGGATTACAGGCATGAGCCACTGCACCTGGCCAATTCATTCTTTAAAAGTGTACAAATTCAGTGGCTTCTAGTATATTCAGATATCTGAAACCACCATCACCGTTAATTTTTAAATGTTTTCATGACCCCAACAAGAAACTTTAAGCAGTTTATCCCCCCAGATATGGCTCAAAGAAAGCACTACCCTATTTCATATCTCTATATGACTCTTAGGTTACTTTCATTTTTGCCTGTGTGAGACATTTCACAGAAATGGAGTTATACCATATGTGATCTTTTCTGACTGTCTTCTCTTAGTGCAATGTTTTCAAGGCTCAGTTGTGTTGTAGCATATATCCGTACTTCATTTGTTTCTATGGCTGAATAATATTCCATTGTGTGCTATGCCACATTTTATTTAGCCATTCACCAGGCGATAGACATGTGGATTGTCTGTTTCCACTTTTTGAGTACTATGAATAGTGCTGCTATGAACATCTGTATACAGGATTTTTATCTTTATAATTATTTTTGGTGGATTTGCTAGGCCATATGGTAACTAAGTTTAACCATTTTAGGAACTGACAGATTGTTTTCAAAAGTGATGGCACCATTTACAAATCCTACCAACCATGTACGAGGGCTCCAATTTCTTCATATTCTCACTAGTACTTGGTATTATCAGTCCTTTTCATTAAGGCCATCTGATTGGGTATGAGTCCGTATCCCACTGTGGTTTCAATTTGCATTTCCCTAGTCACTAATGATATCAAGGATATTTTCATGTACTTATTGGCTATTTGTGTATGTTCTTTGAAAAAATGTTCAGACTCTTTTCCCATTTTAAATTGAGTTTTTAAAAAAGATTATTGAGCCTGAAAAGTTATGTTTATGTTTTAGATACAAGTTCCTTACGAGATACATGATTTGTAAATGATTTCTCCCTGGTTGCTTTTTCACTCTCCCAGTGACATTCTTGGAAACACAAAAAGTATGAATTTTGACGAAGTGTGTTTTGTTTTGTCTTTCTTTGGTTGTCTCTGCTTTTTGTGTCAGATCTAAGAACTTACCGCCTAATCTAAGATCATGAAAATTTCTGTTTTATGAATTTTAGTTTTGGTTCTTACATTTAGGTGTCTGAAACATTTTTAAAGTTTTACTAATTTTTATTATAGTAAAATACATGTAAAAGAAATTTACTATCTTAACCATTTTAAGTGTATGATTCAGTAGTGTTGATTGTATTCATATTGTGGTGCCACCATTGCCACTACCCATCTCCAGAAAGGTTTTGCCTTCCCAAACAGGAGCTGTATTTATTAATAACAATCCCAGTTTCTGCCTGCCTCCAGCCCTGGCAGTCAGTATTCTCCTTTTTGTCTCTATGAATTTGATTACCTCTTATAAATGGAATTCTACAGTCTTTGTCTTTTTCTGATTGGCCAATTTCATTGAGCATAATGCCCCCAAGGTTCATGCATGTTGTAGCTTGTGTCATCATTCCTTCCTTTTCAGGCCAAATAATATCCCATTACATGTATATATTACTTTTTAAAAAATAATAGAGACAAGGTCTCATTATGTTGCCAAGGTTGGCCTTGAACTCCTGGGCTCAAGCAACCCTTCTGTCTCAGCCTCCCAAAGTGCTGGGATTACAGGCATGAACCACTGCACCCAGCCTATATATTACATTTTGTTTAGGCATTTGATCCATTTTGATCTAAGTGTCATTTATGGTATGCAGTTAGGAGTCCAACTTCCTGGGTATTCAGCTGGCTCAGCACATTTGTGGCCAGTTTATTCTTAGCACAGAGAAGTAATTGAATTTAAATAACATCATTATTTCAAACTCAAATTTCGGGGGAAACCCATTTTAAAGACTGTTTCAAAAGACACAGAGCACATTCAGGATACTTTGCATATAGGTGACTATGTATTTCAAGACTATGTATAACAAACAGCATGTGACAGTGTTGCGTTGTTGTTTCTTCCTTGTTCCCTATAATTTTATTTTCCTTTTTGTTTTTCTCTCTCTTCTTCTTTTTTTTTTTGTAGAGACAAAGTCTCACTATGTTACGCAGACTGGTCTCGAACTCCTTAGCTCAAGCCATCCTTCTGCCTCTATCTCCCAAAGTGCTGCAATTACAGGCACGAGTCACTGCACCTAGCATAGAATTTTCTTTTTCTTTTTACTCTTGAAAAGTAGACTATCACTGCATATTCTACTTTAAGGGTGTTGTGAAGCTAAATAATACAACTCATAACTTAGAAGAATTCCATATTTGTATTATTACCAATATTTAAGTATTTGTTTATATTTAAATATAATAGTCATAATAAAGCATGCATACAGATGTATACACTGGAAGAAAAAGAATCATCAAAATTACTTCTGCTCTCCAGAGGGACTGTCACAAAGCAGCAACGTGTACTTGACTACCAATAGGTGGCGCTAAACATTTAGTCAGGATGCATTCATTTTTATGTTGCCCACTATATGCATAACTATAGCCTCCCTTGGAAAAGAGAAGCAACATCTAAGAAAGATTCAAAATGATCAGGAGGAAATGGGCTCTCTTCCCATCCCAATGACGTCATGTTCAAAATGGCAATAAATAAAGGTAGCTTTTAATTCAACTGAGCAACCAGGACACGTTTACAGATTGGAGTTGCTCCAACATCCCACAAGAAAAGGCCTTCTTACTACTCTTCAGGTGGCCCTTGAGGTCAAGGACACAATCAGACCCTCTTGGATCCACCAAGAAGTATCTGGGTAAACTGGAGGGGTTTTTGTTATTTCTTTAAGTCTTGAGAAGAAAAAAAAAATGCAATTACAGCAGAGAAACATATACAACTGACTCCAGACAGATGTTTAAGAACCAACCAAAAAACACATACCTGATAGCAGGACAATTCTTTGTATTTTCCTTTTCTTTTTTCTTTCTTCCTTTTTCTTCTTCTTCTTCTTCTTTTTTTTTTTTTTTCTTTTTTCTGTAGATACGGGGTTTATCCATTTTGGTCAGGCTGGTCTTGAACTCTTTACCTCGGGTGATCCACTCACCTTGGCCTCCCAAGGTGCTGGGATTACAGATGTGAGCCACCGCACCCAGCTTTTCTTCCTTTTTTTTTTTTTTTTTTTTCCTGAGACAAGGTCTCACTCTGTTAACGAGGCTGGAGTGCAGTGGCTCCATCATGGCGTACTGTAGCCTTGACCTTCCTGGTTCAAGCCATCCTCCCATCTCAGCCTCCCAGAGTGCTGGAATTACAGGAATGAGCCACTGAGCCCAGCCTGTTTGTATTTCCTGTGTTATTACAACAGTTGTCAATTTTCATCACTGGTAAATTTGATATTATATACATATATATGTCTTTGTATAGGTATACATTCATCTATATCCCATTGATTGCTGTTACATTAATACTGAAAAATGAATAATTCAAAAAACTGATCTTTTACATTAAACATCTATATATTACAATGTTACTATATATTAAATAGCATAGTGTTTTGGGTCCACTTGATTTTTATTTACGGTGCATTATACCATTGAGGGATTGCATTTAAATAAGGAAGCTTCATGCTATCATTTACTGTTCCCTAAGAAACATAAGTCTAATGCGCAGGTTAAAGCTGCAAAACAAATGACACTTCACCTCCAACCCATCACAAGAATATGCTGAACTCTTCTTTTATAGATTTCTTGGCTTTGGATGAATTTGGGATGATACGGGAATTGTCCCTGAGTTCTGCCAAATGATGCTCTGAAACACCTCCTTAGTCCTAGGTCACTCCAGTTTTGTTAAACTTTTCCAGACTTCTCTGAAACAGGGCATCCTTGAAATTTGAAAAATCAGTTTTCCAGCATCCTTGGTGAGGGTTAAAATGCTTGCATTCTTTTTGGTTTGTTTGTCTTCTCTAAAGTGCAATTTACTACTAAGCTAGAAATCCTCCTCATTGAAATAATATCAAGCCTTACATCCTATAACAGAAAGTATGTGCTATGTTTCCTCTTATGAAATTGAAAATGCATGGATAGGATGAGCAACATTTTATTTTTATTTTTATTTTTGAGATGAAGTCTGGCTCTGTCTCCCAGGCTGGAGTGCAGTGGCGTGATCTCTGCTCATTGCAGTCTCTGCCTCCCGGGTTCAAGTGATTCTCCTGCCTCGGCCTCCTGAGTAGCTGGGATTACAGCCATGCACCACTATGTCTGGCTAATTTTTTTGTATTTTCAGTAGAGACGGCGTTTCACCATGTTGGCCGGGCTAGTCTTGAATTCCTGACCTCAGGTGATCTGCCTGCCTTGGCCTCCCAAAGTGCTGGGATTACAGGCGTGAGCCACCTCTTCTCGCCAAGCAAAATATTTTTAATAAATTCTGATAATGCAATAAATGAAGTTTCTTCACCAATCTTTTCCCTCCAGCAATAAAAACTAAGTATTTAAAATTTCAAATGAACTCAGTTCCAATAAAATATACTTTTACAGGTTCATTTAAAAATCGTACTGGTTCATTTGAATTCACTTCCAATAATTTTTATAAATTTTGGTTTATTTGGCATTTATAAGAAACAATTGTCCTTCTTAACAGGATTCCATTGCATGCCAAGTACATGTAAATTTTTATTGCACTCCAGGGGAGTGCTTGAAGGCAGGAGAACTATAGGTAGACTGAGTAAATTCGTGTGCTTGGATAGCTTTAAGATGGTACTGTGTTCTGGGATCAGCCTGAGTCTTCAGTTCTCCTTCTGGATTTCACATATAATGGCAGAGGAATTGTTTATTGTTTTTCAGAGTAGAGATCATGGGCCTGAGGAAATCTCAGACATATTCTTGGGGATCTATGGATTTTCTACACAATTTTATGTTTTGATTTTGGTTGGCTAAAAAAATCAATATAGATACATTCTAATCATGTGGATAACCAGCTCCTAACAACCACTCACAGTTCTGGTCTCCTGCTTGGATTTGTGTTAACTTGCAGTGGCACCAAGTGACACCACTTTAATAGTTAGGAGACGATGAAAAAGAAACTGGGTGCAGAGGTTCGTAGTGTTTGCTGGTTGAAATCATAGTCCTGTAGGTTTTCCAATACAGTTTAAATCTTTTCATTTTAAAAATAGGGGCAGGTTTATAAGGAATTTTAAAATAATTCCATAGCAAATAGTTTACTTTTTTTTTTTTTTTTTGAGACTGAGTTGCTCTGTTGCCCAGGCTGGAGTGCAGTGGCACGATCTCAGCTCACTGCAACCTCCGCCTCCCAGGTTCAAGAGATTCTCCTGCTTCAGCCTGCTGAGTAGCTGGGATTACAGGTGTGTATCGCCATACCCAGCTAATTTTTCTATCTTCAGTAGAGACGAGGTTTCACTATGTTGGTCAGGCTGGTCTCGAACTCCTGACCTCTTGACCTGACCGCCTCAGCCTCTCAAAGTGCTGGGATTACAGGTGTGAGCCCCTGCACATGGCCAGTTCACATTTCTTAAAATGTTGGTACTTCTAATACTATAGTGTCTACATGATGATTATTTCTATGCAAATTATATTTCAGCTAAATAGCAAGTGTGGTTAGCTAGCATTTTAAGTATCAGAAACTTTACTGTAGCAATGGCTAATAGGCAGTAAACTACTAATCCCTACACCATAAAATGTATTCACTAGATGGAATAAAGTATGCTAAATAATTTTTTTGTTGGCGAATGTTGTGGTATTCAAGATAAGTGGTGACTAGAAAGATTACCTAGGCCTTTTGCTCTCAAATGAACACATTACAAGAACTTAATCTCTTCTTCAGAGCCTTTGGGCCAACTAGAAAAAGAATAAAATGCACGAGCCATGCAGTTATTAATAACCCAGAGAGGTCTGAAACACCCTGCAAGCAAACATATTAACACTTCAACACAAAACATATGAATATTTGCACTGAGTAGATGAATGAAATTATAAAGAACCCTCCATATCAGGTTGTTTTCTGCCAAATAAGCTGTAAAAATAATCTTGAATTTTAGTGTTGGGTTGTCAGGTTTTTTAGATTTTATTTTTACAATTTCAGGTGTGGACTGTGGCCCTGGAAAAGAATCCATCCAGCTCACGTGGTCCTCACATCAGAACACAATTGCACCCAGGGCAGAGTGAACTCTCATTTGGGTTCTCTTTGAAGATCAGAGAGGGGGCCGGGCATGGTGGATCAAGTCTGTAATCTCAGCACTTTGGGAGGCCGAGGCGGCCGGATCACTTGAGGTCAGGAATTCTAGACCAGCCTGGTCAACATGGTGAAACCCTGTCTCTACTACAAATACAAAAATTAGCCAGGCATGGTGTTGCTTGCCTGTAATCCCAGCTACCCAGGAGGCTGAGGCAGGAGAATCGCTTGAAACTGGGAGGCAGAGGTTGCAGTGAGCTGAGATCACTCCACTGCACTCCAGCCCAGGCAACAGAGTGAGACTTAAAAAAACAAAAGAAAACAAAACAAAAAAATTAAAAACAAAAAACAGGGAAGGAGGGTTTCCCCAAGCATAAAAGATCAGAAAGTATGAATTTTAAAATTTACTTGCCAAATGTTTATGCATTTGTCAGGATTTGGTCCAAGATTTGCAAATTTGCCTGAGAAACTTATAGCCCCCTCCTACCCCACCAATCCCTGGAAGCTGCTGACATTTATGAGAAGGAGGGGGCTTCAGTGGAGGATGACTGAGGGGGTGGAGGTACCTTCAAGACCATTATCCATTAACAGGGAGGAGCACGGGTTCTGTGAGTCACAGCTTGAATTTTATCATGTTAAGTAAGGTAAGGACCGTAGACAACCGCATATCAGGTAAGACCAGGTTTTGCCAGTGGTTTTTAGAGCT
The DNA here is from genome assembly GCA_963574635.1 of Cheracebus regulus. NCBI lineage: Eukaryota > Metazoa > Chordata > Mammalia > Primates > Pitheciidae > Cheracebus > Cheracebus regulus. Next base: position 9,972 of record CAUYQU010041909.1, read on the forward strand.
GCTTTGGTTTTAGAATCGCAGGTAGGGAGTGGTGGACTTGCACAGATTCTACCTCTGGTTTGTTACTGAATGTTGAGAAAGTTCCTTCCCAGTGCCTCAGGATATAGTCACTTAGACGTTGAGGAACGACTTATATCCAGGATTAAAGCAGTTGCTGCTACATACAGTGCCATGAATTTTATAAGCATCCTAAATATGTGGTTCTTTGAGTGCTTGCTACAGCAGTGGAATCTGGCTAACTTCCCAGAAAGGCAATCGATTGGAGGAATCTGGATGACTGAAAACACCCAAAGAACAGGCTGAACAGTGAAGAATAAGATCCAGAGGAGTGGAAGAAGCTGGGAGAATCGGCTCCTGTATTTTCTGTGTGCGTTACGGCAGTTAAAACTGGGGACCTGGAGGAGCCGTGTTTGCAAAGCTAAACTAAATTTCAGCCTCTTGCTGAAGGAAGCCAGCTCTTTGACTTTAGGGAGAATGGGAGTTTCCATCCCTCGACCCATAACTCCAGCACCAAGGTCATGTCCTACGAAGACCAACTCATTTCCTCAACCTTCTGTCCTCAGTAAATAATGCATATAAACTCATGGGGAAAGGAGCCATCCAGAGAAAACTAAGTACCATTTATGCAACATAATGTTTAAAAGTCTAGTTTCTCGTCTTGTTCCTGCTGCTTATTATATGTGACCTTAAGCAAATCACTCCAATCTCTCATATTTATTTATTTATTTAGAGACAGAATCTCGCTCTGTCACCCAGGCTGGAGTGCAGTGGCGTAGTCTCGACTCACTGCAATCTCCACCTCCCAGATTAAAGCGATTCTCCTGCCTCAGCCTCCCCAGTAGCTGGGATTACAGGCTGACTTACAAACCTCTTATTTTTAAAGCAGGTAATAATGGTGGTCTCATTCTATTACTGGGACTGCAGTGAGACTCAGTGCAATGCTGGAGGTGAAGCACTGGGAAGTGAGTATGGTCCCCACAACAGTCATCAGTCGACATCAATATTAATCTGTTTCTTGGCAGATTTCAAACCAAACATTTAACTAAATGTGACTCTTCAAGTCATTCTGCTGCATCCCTAACTACCCTCTAGAGGGAATGCAATTCACAAAGTAAATAGAACAACCAAGAGAATGAGTAACCACAAAGAAGCGCGCCCAGGGAGCTGGTCCACAAGTACTATCTAAAGCCCAGAAAGAGGTTTAGGGAGGGCACAGCCTTGCTTTCCTTCCTGCAATCATTCAGTCCATACCACCCCCAGAGGCTGGGCAGGCTCACCAATGCAGAGCACCCTGGGGCTTAGAAATAGATTTCAGAAAGGTTTTAAGATGATGGTGATTGAATCCCTCCCTTTGAATATTATTTAGTTATCTCATTAAACTAAAATAATCTGGAAAGCAGACATATTTAATACCTACCCCTCTATATTTAAAAAAAAAAAAAAAAAAAAAAGGGCCTGTGCAGTGGCTCACTCCTGTAATCCCAGCACTTTGGGAGGCCGAGGTGGGCGGATCACCGGAGGTCGGGAGTTCAAGACCTGCCTGACCAACAAGGAGAAACCCCATCTCTACTAAAAATACAAAATTAGCCAAAAGTGGTGGGGCATGCCTGTAATTGCAGCTACTCGGGAGGCTGAGGCAGGAGAATCACTTGAACCCGGGAGGCAGAAGTTGCAATGAGCAGAGATTGCGCCATCACACTATAGCCTGCAATAAGAGTGAAACTCTGTCTCAAATAAAATAAAATAAAATAAACCAACGATACCATAAGACTAAAAAGAAAGGGCATGTTCTGAAAACACGCAAACTCTGTTGAGAGCAGTGGCATATTTGAGCTGATACGAGTTACTGTTAAGGAAATTGACTCCAGCAGCTTCTCTGTGGACTCCCTGCAGCCTTGCCTTATCGCTCAAGACAATACAGGTCAGGAATTGCAGAGTATCAACTTGGTAAGTTTGAGGGATAAAGGGGTTTGGAAGAAGAGAGGAAGAAAATGTGGCCACAAAATGCTACTGAATTCTTAACACATAGCAATTCCTTTCTTTTCCTATTGTTCCTGTTGCCTGCCAGGCCTCAGAGGATGAACAGAAACGCCTGGGTTTGCTTTTTCTCGTTGCCTACCTTTGCTTGAACTGCTCTCAGGGCAGTAGGTAGAATGGGGGATGGGGTGGGTGCTGGGTTTCCCTCCCTGGAGGGGAAGTGATAGTGGGGAATATGCCTCCTGGGCCAGGTCTGTGAATTAAAAACACTGAATGAGGCCTCAGGCGGTGGTTCACCCCTGCAATCCCAACACTTTGAGAGGCAGAGGCAGGCAGATAGAGTCCAGGAGTTGGAGACCAGCCCGAGTGACTTCGCAAAGCCTCGTCTCCAGAAAAAAGAAAAGAAAGAAGGAAAGGAAGAAAAGAAGGGAAGGAGGGAGGGAAGAAGGGAGGGAGGGAAAATTAGCCAAGTGTGGTGGTGTGTGCTTATAGTCCCAACTACTTTGGAGGCTGAGGCAGGAGAATCTCTTGATCCCGGGAGGCGAGAGGCTGCAGTGAGCTGAGATCGCGCCACTGTACTCCAGCCTGGGCAACAGAGCCAGTCCCTCTGCAAATAAAACAAAACAAGACAAGACAAAAACACGGTGTGGAGATCCAAGGTGAAAACAGGCTGGAAAAGATATCCCTGACAGGGATACAATGAAGGAATGCTGGTGACCCTCGCCCTGTGGTTTCCTCACCAGCACTGAGGGCTGTGGTTTTTATCATGGGAGAAGCCCTTCACTAGGGGTGGCTGTGGAGTCTGAGCATCCACCTCCACCCAACAAGGATGGGCTTCTCTGTTCCTACGGGTTCTACTTTCTCTGGAATCAGCAATCAGAGGTCATCCTCAACCTCACGGGCCAACCTGTGCTGGATGATAAGACATCAGCTGACATGGCCCTTTTCTGAACAAAGTAGAACTGAGGAATGCCCAACGGTCCAGCAGCCATCAGTAGTCACACTCTGGCCTGGGAGGTGACAGAACAGGGAGTCCTAAGAGACAGTGAGGTCCAGGATTCCACTCATATCCACAGGAGTGTGGTAGGGTGAGGGAGGCGGACAGGAGCCCTGATGCTCCTTTTATAAGAACCCATGAAAGGTAATTGGGCTGGGCTGCCTCACTGAAGAAAGGGTCATGTAGCGGGGAGGTGGGTGCCAGAGCTGGATCATCACCCACCCCTCCATTATTTCCCTGGGAGTAGGGAAATCTGGAGAACTGAAGGAGGTGGGTTTGTTTGATTTAGGAAGAACCCACCCATACAAGAAGAAGGTTGGGGCCCAGAGGAGAACAAGAAGGCGCAGGGTCCCGAGAGCAGGGACTCTGTGTGTGTCTGCTGATTTGTTCTAAAGGCAGCCCAGATAGGGACAGTCGTAGACAAAGATATTGATTGCACTCCAAAAATATTATAAATCAGAAATCTGGAAGCATGGCCTGCCTTTTAGTGAAACATGTTCCAAACTGCCAGGACTCGCTCATAAAAGGTAATCTAAAATCTTCAAGAACATTTCCTTTTCCTGCAGTTATTCTGTAAATTATGTCACCTCTTACTCTCAATAAATGCCCTTTGATCTGATCCGCATTAATGTCCTGTCCTGCAGAGTTTTATTCTCCATAATTCATGTGTGGCTGGGTGGGGGAGGCTTGCTTCTTTTCAGCCAGTTCTGTCTGTTTTCTCAGTAGAACTGACCAGAGCCTATGAAATCAGACCTTTAAATACATTCAAATTTTGATATTTATTTTAACAGTATAAGACTTCGGTTATAATTATGAAAGGAAAACCAGTTGATTTCATTGAGCAACTCTATAAAGCAATTCCTGATGTGGAAGAGGGGAGTTTACTAGGATCCTGAGTTAGCATGGAGGATGGCCATTTAGACTATGAGAAAAATGTTTAAATTCTCCCAGTTTGATAGATCATATTTTTATTTTTAACTATACACCAAAAATCCTTTCCTGCTTTGGAGAGATCTTAATAACTTTGAGAAGGAAGATAATATGATCTATAATTTAAATTAAGCTTTAACTAGTGAAAACACAAAGAGGTTTCTTAAATTAATTGATAAGCCCATGAAATAATTTCAGTGAGCATGCAGATCTTATAACTATAATTAAGTGTCTTAGTTTCTTTTTCTGATGGATCTACGATTTTATTCTTCCCTTGTGATTGGTGAATGAGAATAAATTGATCATTACGATAGCTTCTTCTAATATGAACAATCTAAATATCACGCTTTGCACCCTGTTTAAAAGTAACAATATATTCAAACTTAAAATCTCCATGAATTGCCTGACCAAAAATTTAGTTAGAAATCAAGGAAGAAGAGTCACCATGTGTTATGCCTATTTCTTATTAAGAACAATTTTAGATATTGCTGGGGACCAAAGTTTTATTTTTTTGTTTTGTTTTGTTTTCGTTTTTGTTCTGAGATGGAGTCTTGCTCTGTTGCCCAGGCTGGAGTGCAGTGGCACGATCCTGGCTCACTGCAACCTCCGCCTCCTGGGTTCAAGTAATTCTCCTGCCTCAGCCTCCCTAGTAGCTGGGATTACAGGTGCCCACCACCACGCCCAGCTAATTTTTGTAGTTTTAGTAGAGACAGGATTTCACCATGTTGACCAGGCTGGTCTCAAACTCCTGACCTCAGGTGATCCACCCACCTCAGTCTCCCAAAGTGCTGGGATCACAGGCGTGAGCCTCTGCGTCTGGCCTTAAAGTTTTGAATTAAACGTTTTAGCTAGTTTCCCTGTAATCATAGACTATCTGTGTATCACACAACACGGAACTCAGCCCTAGAAGCTTACTGAGTTGTAAGAACATACTCTGACAGAGAATTCTCTGGCTACAGGGTCTCGGGCATCTTCCAGCCACCCGGTCTTGTGGAAGAGATAAGCCATTTCAGGCAGACACGTTTCTATCCAGGCTTGGAATGCATCCAAAGAAAACACAAAAAACTCTGACATCAGAACACACCTGTTGACTTTGGAGCATTCGTATCAATCACAGCCAAGCCCAGGGCAGCTGTGCTGGGGCCAGCTCGCTCTGTGGGGCAGAAGGAATGTCAGCTATGAACAGTCAGGAGGAAACAGAGATAGAGGCTTCCACATTCTTCTCTCTCTTTGTCTACATATCATTAATAGGATTGACTTTTTTTTTTTAACCTGGCCCCCAAAACAATTCTAGGATGACATCTTCAGTTTTTCATTCACTTAAGCAAAAATCTGATTTTTAGATATTTTTAATATCTAAAAATACCTTTTCTCTTCCTTTTTATTACCTTTTGTTAATTTATTTTACTGAGTTCTATTTTTAGAATAAAATTTTGTTTTCCATCTTAAAAAATGGCCATATGATTTAAATAGATATTTCTCCAAAGAAGATACATAAAGGGCCAAAAAGCACATGAAAATATGCTTAACATCGTTAGTTAGTAGGGAAATACAAACCAAAATGACAATGAGATGCCAGTTCACATTCACTAGGATTGCTGTATCAAAACAACACGAGATATTAATAACAAGTGTTGACGAGTTTGTCAAAAATTTGGAACTCCCATAAATTGCTGGTAGGAACGTAAAATGTTGCACTACATTGGAAAACAGGCTGGTAGTCCCACAAAAAGTTAAACATAGAGTTGCCATATAATCCAGCTTTCCAGTTCTAGGTATATGCCCAAAAGAATAGGAAATACATGTCTACACAAAAGCTTTTACACCAGCGTTCATGGAAACACTGTTCACAGTAGACCAAAGGCAGGAAGCACCCAGTGTCCAACAGCTAATGAATGGGTAAATATATTGTGGTATATCCATACAATTGAATCAAATTCAGCCATAAAACATCATGAAATACTGGTACATGTGACAACATGAGTAAATCTTGAAAACATGCTGAGTGAAAGAAGCCAGACACAACCACCCAATATCATATGGTTCTATTTATATGAAGTGCCCAGAGTAGGCAAATCTACGAAAATAGAAAGTGGATTAGTCATTGTCCAAGACTGGGGGATGGAGCAATGAGGAGTGACTGCTAATGGGTTTGGTCTGTTTTTGAAAAGTGGTGAAATGTTATGAAATTAGATAATGGTGATGGTTGAAAAACCTTGTGAATATACTAAAAACTACTGAATTGTACATTTTAAAAGGGTGAATATTATGGCACGTGGATCATATCTCTATCTTATTTTACTTATTTATTTATTTATTTATCTATCTATTTATTTATTTAGAGACAGGGTCTCACTAGGTTGCTGAGGCTGGCTATTCACAGGTGTGATCCCACTACTGTTCAGCACAGGCGTTTTGCTTTTTTTTGTTTGTTTTTGTTTTTGAAATGGAGTTTTGCTCTTGTTGCCCAGGGTGGAGTGCAATGGTGCGATCTTGGCTTTCTGCAACCTCTACTTCCCAGGTTCAAGCGATTCCCCTGCCTCAGTCTCCCGAGTAGCTGGGATTATAGGCACGTGCCACCACACCCGGCTAATTTTGGGATTTTTAGTAGAGACGGGATTTCACCATGTTGATCAGGCTGCAGCACAGGAGCTTTGACCTGATCCATATCTGACCTGTGCTGGTTCACCCCTCTTAGGCAACTTGGTGGTCCCATGCTCCCAGGAGGTCACCATATTGATGCCAGTCTTAGTGTGGACCACCCGATCAGCACAATGCACTATAGCCCAGAACTCCTGGACAAAGGGATCCTCCTGCTTCAGCCTCTGAAGTAGCTAGGACTATAGGCACACGCCACTGTGCTTGGCCATATCTCAATTTTGAATTAAAAAACCAAAACCAAAAAAAACCCACCAGAACAAAAAAAAAAACAAAGAGATCTAAAGTTCCCTACCTGCAAAATGCTTCCTCCTTCTGTGTTTCCCTATCTGAAGAAGCCTTATGAGGCATGTGGACTTCTTCCTTCTCTGCAGTCCACACTTCCCTGATAGTTGACCTTTAGGTCTTTTGAGCATCTTGAATCTGTTCCTTGCTCTTCATCCCCACTCACACTATCATGGTTTGTAATGCCATCATCTCTTGCCCAAATCACTGCAACCACTTTCCAGGCTTCCAGATTTCTCCTTGCGCCAGTCCATTCCCTAGAATTTAGCCAAGGGAAGTGATCTTTTAAAATATGGTCAGTTGTTTCTCTGTACCCTTGGGGATTGGTTCCAGGACCCCCATGGACACCAAAATCCATGGATGCTTAAGTCCCTGATATAAAATGGTGTACTATTTCCATATAACTTATGCACATCCTCCTATATACCTTAAATCATCTCTAGATTACTTATAATACCTAATACAATGTCAATACTGCGGAAATAGTAGTTATCCTATATTTTCACTTGATTCTTTAATTGTATTGTTATTTTTATTGTTTTTTCCTAATGTTTTCAAGCCCTGGTTTCCTAATGTTTTCAGATGCAGAGGGCCAAGTATATACAAATTATTTGAAATCAAACCAAGATAATTTCTCTTTTGTCTCTTTTTGAGGGTTAACTTTCTTCTTTCATATATGTGAGTGAATACATATGATTTTGGAGATACGACAATGCAAAAACGTAATACTGGCCTTAAGGGGGCTGTAGTCTAGAGAAAGTCCCCCCAGATAAACAGGTGATTAGGATGTAATATGATAAGTGCTATGAGAAGGTAATGATCAAGGAGTCTGGCAGGGTCAGAAAAGGCTTCTCACAGGTGCTGAAGTCTTAGCTGACTTTCGAAGGATGAATAGGAGACATCCAAGCAAAGAAAAGAAAAGGAAATTCCAGAAAAGGAGGTATCTTGAGCCATAATTAGGAGGTAAGAGAAAGCATGGAGTCTTCAAAAGATAGGGCCTGGTCACCAAGGGTCTTAAGTCTGGAGCAGTCAAGTTTCTTTTGTTGGCAAGTTCAAAGATATAAATCTAAACAGAAACTGAAGAATAGGGGTGCAGCAGTTTGAGCAAGCTTGTATAAAAAATGCCTGGACAGGTCAGAAGTCTGTGCTCAGTCTCTGCTACCCGCCCATCTCTTGCAGGCCGAGTCCCCCATGTCCAGATGGCCGCTAGCAGCTCCAGGCTTGGATTCCGCCGGTTTGCAAACCCAGCAGAAGGAGCACTTGCTGACCAGTAGTTCCCAAGACTGATTTTCCCTGTGTCTGGTGGAGACGAATGGCCAAGCCTGAATCAGTCACTGCACCCGAGAGGGATGATCCCTCTCTGGCCTGGAGCTGGCTTATCAGAGGAGGTAGAGAGGAATGGGCAGGGATCAAAGCAAAAGTGGGGAGGGTGTGGAAAGGGGAGTTGCCCCGATGGAAAATCAGGCACTGTGACCAGAAGTAGGAGGAGTGGATGACGGACAGGGTAAAACAGCAGTGGCCCGTGAAACCACAGTAAGGCTGCTGAGCTCCTTCCAGCAAGCAGCGCAGCCACCAATGTATGTGCAAGAGGCAGTTCTTATGATGAATGGCAGTTGCACTGGGGACAGGGACACTGATTTGGAAGCTGTTATATTAATTCAGGTGATGTATTAACATTGCTGAAATGAAGGGAGTGTGAGGGCAAATAAAGAGCACTTGATACATTTGAACAACAAGAAGCTGGCAGGACTTAGGTAACTGATTAAAAGTGGAAGCTATGTTGTGGGAGGGGAGGTGTCTGGGGAGATGGAGCTAAGTGTGATTCCAGGTCTAAGGCTCAGGCAATCAGCTGACTAATGACTACTGACGGGGGATGCTGGCAGGAGCAGCTCTGGGGAGGGGAAGAGAATCCAGTGATTTTAACACTAGCTGTTTGATGTCTGAGTGCACTAATTAGCAGGTAGCTGGAGCTCCCAGTCGGAGCTCGGGGAAGGACCCAAGGGTGTACCCCTGTTGCGGGGCACATATGTGTTTTGAATGGAGCCCTGCTAAGCCAGGAGATAGGATGGTGAAGAAGACCTATTTCCCACTTTGGAGACCTCGTAAGTCACGTGGGATAATGGCTGTGTACACAAGTGACAGGCAGCGACATCGCTAGCATGTGGGTACAGTTGAGAGACCCTGCCCTGCTCTGCTCTAGAGCTTTCTCAGGGCCAGGAGGGGCTTTCCTCATGATGAAGCCTGGTGGTAGAGTCTTGCAGGGTGAGTGAGATGCATACTGCTTCAGGACGTTCGGAGAGTGAGAATACATCTGCTTGCTAAACTATAATATGATCTGTCTTCCCTAAGAAAGTGGCCTATCTGTAAAAATAAGCACCGCCAGCAGTGGGGCCCTCTCATAAGGAGGTGAAAACCGGACCAGCCATGGAGGAGGGTAAATTTGCCAGACAGCTGGGACATCTTTGGCCTCAGGAATGCCATGGCTTTTTTTTTTTTTTTTAAATCAACTGACCATAAGGTTTTTTTTTCTTTCTTTCTTTTTAAAATTATTTATTCATTTATTTATTTTTTAAGACGGGGTTTCACCATGTTGGTTGGGCTGGTCTTAAACTCCCAACCTCAGGTGAACAGCCCGCCTTGGCCTCCAAAGTGCTTGGATTACAGGCGTGAGCCACCGCGCCCGGCAAATGCCATGTCTTTACCAGCTCTGTGTAAAGAACCAGAAAGTGCTCTGCCATCTCACTTCAAGTATAGGTCCTCGAGCACCATGGCATGGAAGGGTTCATCTGACCACAAGCCCTGAAAAGCGAGTCACCACTGAAGCTAGTCTGAAGCCTGCCCTGCTTCTTTCCTTCAGATTTTCACCTGAAGATTCACGAAAAAGTGAGTCCCGCGGCTCACACCTATAACCCCAACACTCTCGGAGGCCAAGGCGAAAAGACCACTTCACAGCCAAGCGAGACCGTGTCTCTACAAAAACATTAAAAAATTAGCTGGGCCTGGGGGCGCACTCCTGTAGCCCTAGCTACTTGGGAGGCTGAGCTGGGAGGATTGCTTGAATCCAGGAGGTCGAGGCTGAAGTGAGCTAAGATCGCACCACTGCACTCCAGCCTGTGTGACAGAGCAAGACTCTGAAGACTCTCTTTTTTTTTTTTTTGAGATGGATTTTCACCCAGGCTGGAGTGCAATGGTGAGATCTCGGCTCACTGCAACCTCTGCCTCCCAGGTTCAAGTGATTCTCCTGCCTCAGCCTCCCTAATAGCTGGGATTATAGACCTGCGCCACCACACCTGACTAATTTTGTATTTCTGGTACAGATGGGGTTTCACTATGTTGGCCAGGCTGGTCTTGAACTCCTGACCTCAAGTGATCTGCCCACTCTGGCCTCCCAAAGTGCTAGTATTACAGGCATGAGCCACCACGCCCGGCCAACTCTGTCTCTTAAAAAAAAAAAAAGATTCTGGAATAGACCATCAAAGCAAATGCAAAAGCTGTTCCCTGGTTGGCCATAGATGGGGCTCCAGCCACATCAGGACTCTGCGTGGTGCACCCTGGACGGAGAGGTTTGGGAGAGGAGTTAGAAAAGGGGGCAGCGCTCCAACAGCTGCAGCCCTGGAGGCTTCATTTCACCCCAGGGCTCCACCGGGATGTTGTTTTGTTTTTGATCTCCAAAAAGGTGTCTGCCTAGGATTTATGAGAAACTCCCTCACACAACCTGAGAAAAAAATTAAGAAACAACTTTTACTTCCGAATTGGAAACTGAAAAACCAGAGAAGTGCCGAATGTCACTGTAAGGAAATGAAAAACAGGAGGCCACGTGTGCTGGGCAGATGGGACGGCTTTCTGTGTTTCCATAGTAATTACAAGAGCATTAAGGAAATGCGAGCAAGACATCAGCATGGCACAAAGGCCTGCTCATCTCTGCTTTTAAATGTCTCTGAGTTGAATTAAACCCTACAGAGGTAATGTAGAGTTTTTCAAAGTACACATAAATTATGTTTTAGATTTGCTAATTCATTATGAATTTAAATGTTTAATTACTCTTTGATATGCCATTTCTAAATCACCTCTAAAATTAAGACCAAAATAATAAATGCACATAATACTGACATTTCAGAAAAGAGCTCTACCATGACTTACAGTGTAATCGTACAAACTAATGCCTTGTAATAATTGGTTACCATTTGTCAATATTTATTTGAAGAGCCAACAACGGTGTAGAGGATGTGGATCAACTGCGAAGCCTACCATGCTAGAGAAAGAAGGAAATGCGGCGTTTCCTCTCCTCGGGGTGATCTGTCCGCCTGCTCTCTGTAGGGAACTTGGCTGCTGAGTGAATCCCTCTGTTCTATGTACAGCTTTGTTGATTTACATGGTTCTCCAAAAGGCACAAACCCAGGGTTTGGTTTCAACTGAATGATGTCAACACACACTGTCTAATAAACCTGAAATGTCCCAAGGGATGGAGGGAAAGGGAAGATCCTTGAATAATTTCAGTGTTTTCCTTCTTGACCTTGGGTCTTTCTGTCTGAAACTGACATGAAGGTTGGACTCGCCCTCTTGGGTTCAGCTCAAGGATATATGGATTACTGACAGGAATAAGATACTCCTACCCCTAGCCTCTTAGGGAGCAGATGTGTCTTCCTCTTAAGAGAGTCTGTGTAGAGTAGATGAGTTGACTTGGGACAGCCCTAAAAAATCATAGCTCCATTCCTATGTAGGTCTCTTAGGGTCACACTGAATTACACAGTTTAGCAGCACACAAGTGACTTGGCTGGGATCTTAAATGTGGGTAGCTTAGTAGAACCACAGTAGAGAGAGAAAGAGGTGCTGAAAAGACGTGTCTTTGCAAATGAGTGACTAAGACACCTTCAAGTCCCGCAAAGTTATGTTGGGCTCCTCTGAATAAAAAAGAGCTCTTTCCACACAGCTACCTGTGTGCTCACCATGTGCCAGACTCCTTGTAAACTTTTGAGCTCATGTAGCCATCAGAGAAACCCTATGGCTGAGGCTAGACAGACCAAGCAGCTGGCCCCCCGCCACGCAGTGGTTAGCAAACAACACAGCTGGAGGAGGAAGCCAGGCAATATGAGGCTGGGTCCCTGTGTTTAACTGCTAAGCTACATTGCTTCTATGTTGAGCTGCCCAGCTCCAAGTCCATCTCCCCTCTTTCCTCTCTTTTATCTCCATTTGTCATTTGTCAACAGATAGAAAAGATTCTCGAGTGATCTGTTCTGTGTGTTCTAACATGGAGAGCTAACACCAATTCTCTTAAACAGGATTAGCTCATGAATCTGAAATGTGTTCCGGACTTTGGGGGATGCCAGCAGCACGCTGTTTTCAGTGGCATGGGAAGAGGTGATGTGATGTGCCCTGACGGGAGGGCTTGAGCTGGGAAACCCAAGTTCCACTCTTCGGCCCTCCTCCTGGGGAGCGGGTTGATCGTGGGTGACTCCCTGCCTCTGGCTGGTCCGGATTTCAGGATGCAGCCAAGAGGAGCTGGCCCAATTTCTCCACTCCCTTCAGGCTTGAACACTCCATGATTCTGTGGTGCAAGTTTTGAGAGATTTGGACAAAGTGTTAAAGAAAAAAAAAAAGCAGGTGGCACTAAGAAATTAGGTTTCTGTTTTTTTCCTGCCCACAAATCCATCTCCCTCTGATGGGCAATCACTAGGCAGAACTTATGAAACCTTATTTGAGTGATAGAACTGGTGAAACTGCTTGTAACTAAATGCTTAGTAAAGAGTTTGGTATTTGAAGAAGACTAAAACGAAAAATGGAGACTAATAATTCTGACTTGAAAATATATACAAAAAGGAGATTTTCTTAAAGGCCTTAATAATAGATGGGAGAGTGCCTTGAACATGAAGATTATAGCCAGGTACAGTGGTTTACACCTGTAATCCCAGAACTTTGGGAGACTGAGGTGGGTGGATCACTTGAGGTCAGGAGTTCGAGACCAGCCTGGCAAACATGGTGAAACCCTGTCTCTACTAAAAAAATCCAAAAATTAGCCAGGCATGGTGGTGCACATTTGTAATCCCAGCTACTCGGGAGGCTGAGGTACAAGAATTGCTTGAACTCGGGAGGCGGAGGTTGCAGTGAGCCGAGATCATGCCACTGCACTCCAGCCTGGGCAACAGAGTGGGACTCTGTCTCACACACAAAAAATAAATAAATGAAATGAAGGTTATTATAATTTCTGTCTTTGCAAAATATTTAGAGTTCTTTTGTACTCTGCTGACTTTAAAATAATTAGATGTGATGTTGTCTTTCAGTGCCAGGCAAGCATTACCAGGAGGTTAAATAAGAAAGCATGTTTTAAAGTGTTACCGCATAATACTCTTATGAAACTTTGGATCATTTTATTCAACATATAGCTTATTACTAAATAGACAAAAGTTTCAATTCTGGAGAAATTGCAAAAAATGAGGGATTTGTAAATTCAATCCTTATGTTTTGCTGCAATTTTAAAATTAAGATTAAATTTATATAGCTCTATCACTCTTTAACTGAGGCAATTGCCAGCTGTAGCCTAGATCTCTTATATGGTTTTGAATAAGAGTTACTTATGACTTTTGATATTGAAGAATTTTAAGATTTGGCATAGATTTTATATAATTGTACAAGATGGAAGAAATTAAATATAACAATTGGGGTTGATAAGCATCTCATCAATGTCTTAAACCAAACTCATCATTTTTGGAGCTAGTTCATCAAAGGATTGAAGTCTTGGCTAGGTTTATTCCTAAGGTGGCACTTCTGACCAGAAAAGCCAGTTTCTTATTCTTATGCAGGAGTGCTGGCCTTTTGACCCTGGAGTGCCTCAGAGAGAGAACTTACATGGACATGAGCCTCAGGGCGAACACACACTTTACAGACAATATCAAGAAGCCTGCCTGAGCTTGAGCTCTGGAAAGAATTGTGAAGCTGCATCCTGTCAGGGTTTCCTCTCATTCCTGTATTTCTTTTTCCCTGTAGTCCCTTATTGGCAGCAAATGGACTATTCTTTAGTACTGTTTCTGTGCATTCTTTCCCACAATCTTTTTTCCTTTTCTTGTTCTATCTCCCTTATCTCCTTTGGTACCTTTCTTCCCAAGTAACCCACCTGGTTTTCCCTTTTTCCCCCAAATGCTTTCATTCCAGCATCTCTTTTTTTTTCTTTCTCTAAATCTTGGTCCACATTTCTAATCCATGGGAGGAAGCCAACCATGAGCCTACAGGGAAGAAGCCTGATCCGTCTGTGAGGGAAACTTTGTTTCATCTATATCCCCCAGAATATTTATTTTGAACCCATTTTCCCCACGATGAAGCAATTTAATATTTCTATCTTGATTTAACAATGAAGAGAAAGTAATCTCTGCAATTGCTTCAAAGAGAAAGTAAAGGATCCCTGTTCTGACCTCCCCGCCACCAAACTAATCCATTTGCACACCTATCAGTTGCCTTGGACAGTGTGTGGGGCACAGAAGAGGCACAGCTTTGTGGGGAAATAGAGATGTAAGCCTCTCTACAGTACCGGGAGATGATAAGGCCCAGTTCTAACCGATGTGGGAATTTGCTAGATAAAGCAAGCAAATGCCCCTGGGACTGAGAGAGAGGGAAGCTCTCAGAGAGGAGATGACCTTTAAAAAGGGACACACAGGTCAGACGGGATGGACACCCTAGACAGAGAAAACCACCTGAGCACAGGCACAGGCCCATCACAAAGCATGGCTGGGAAACAGGGTAGAAACTCAGTGGGAAACTCCGTAGGACCAAATAATGAAGGACTCCTGTCCCTTTGCCTGCTTAAGGAGCATGAATTTCATCCTGTAGGAAAGGAGGAAGCATGGAAGAATGTTGACCACCGGAGGTGACAATGCCACGTGCATGCTGGAAGGATCACCCAGGCGAGTGGTGGGGAGAAAGTGGGTAGGAGGCGGCCAGGTGCGGTGGCTCACACCTGTAATCCCAATGCTTTGGGAAGCCGAAGCAGGTGGATCACCTGAGGTCAAGAGTTCCAGACCAGCCTGGCCAAAAGGGTGAAACCCCATCTCTACTAAAAATACAAAAAACTAGCCAGGCATGGTGGCAGTTTCCTGTAGTCTCGGCTACTCGGGAGGCTGAGACAGGAGAATCACTTGAGGCTGAGACGTGGAGGATGCAGTGAGCCGAGCTCCTGCTATTGCACTCCAGTCTGGTCAACAAAGCAAGACTTCCTCACAAAAAAGAAAAAAAAAAGTGATCAATAGGACAGTTGCAGTTATTCAGGGAAAAGATGGTGTGAGCAAGAGTAACAGGAGGAAAAACAAGAAGTAGATACAAGAAGTTTTGAAGCTAGAATAGAATTTAGAGATTTTCTACATGGCAGATGCGGGGGTGAGGAGGAGTAAACAACTTTACAACATTTTTAAGCTACTGTTTATGCTTTTCTTTTTTGTTGTTTCCAAATAACTGAATAATAATATTATTGACCCAAACAGCATGCAAGTAAATGTGAGTTTGGGAAGGAAAACTCGTGAGTTTCAGCTGGACATGCTCATTTTGAGATGTTTCTTCAGCAGGAATACGCATTTGAAAGGAGGACATCAAGCCCAGGAAAGAAATGCAGAATTGGAAATCATTGCTACATTGGAAGCAACTGAAGCCAAATATTTGAATGAGACACCCTGAGGAAAATACATAGATCAGTAAGAGAAGAAAATCGAGGTTGGAATCCTGAGAAATAACCAGCATATAAGGGCAAGGAGAAAGCCAAAGAGGACTGGAGAAGGGGAAGCAGAAGGAGATGGTGACAGTGCTGGCATCGCAAAATTAGGGAAGAAAGATTTTTAAGGCTGTAGACAGGGCACAGTGGCTCATGGCTGTAATCTCAGCACTTCGGGAGGCCAAGGTGGGCGGATCACCTGAGGTCGGGAGTTTGAGACCAACCTGACCAATATGGAGAAACCCCATCTCTACTAAAATACAAAAATTAGCTGGGCGTGGTGGTGCATGCCTCTAATCCCAGCTACTTGGGAGGCTGAGGCAGGAGAATCGCTTGCATCCAGGAGGTGGAGGTTGCCATGAGCCGAGATCACACCATTGCACTCCAGCCTGGGCAACAAGAGTGAAACTCTATCTCCAAAAAAAAAAAAAAGAAAGGTGTAGACAACAATGTAAGAGGCTTGAGGATGTTCAAACAAGGTAAGAATTGAAAATGTAAATTGGATTTTGAAATTTGGACTGTATAGGTAATCTTACCACAAAGAGCTTCAGGAAAGCAGAAGAAGAAAAAGCAGAATTAGCAAAGGGCTGAGAAATGCGTGAGACACGAGGAAGTCCCGATGATGGGACGTAGACCAGCAGGCCGCAAGCCTCTTGGCCCTGAGAACTCCTTATGCCCTAAAAATTATGGAGAAACCCAAATCCTTTTGTTTATGTGGGTCACATCTATCAATGGTAAGCATATTCAAAAGTAAAACTGAGCACTTTTAAGCACTGTTATTTATCCATTTAAAATAACAAATCTTCTATAGCCAACACAATTAACATGCATTGGTGAAAAATAACTATTTTCTAAAACAAAATTAGTATTTGAGATGCTCCATACACAAATCATAAAGTATATTACTAACCTATAGGTAACTGTGGAGCAGCCTTTCTCCTGGTACAAAATTTAAGCAGCCCCCTTAGGTATCTTTTCTTTTTGAGACAGAGTCTCACTCTGTCACCCAGGCTGGAGTACAGTGATGTAATCTCGGCTCACTGCATCCTCCGCCTTTCAGGTTCAAGCAATTCTCCTGCTTCAGCCTACCTAGTTGCTGGGATTACAGGCGTCCACCACCACACTTGGCTAATTTTTGTATTTTTAGTAGAGACAGATTTTCACCATGTTGGCCAGGCTGATCTTGAACTCCTGACCTCAGGTGATCTGCATACCTTGGCCTCCCAAAATGCTGGGATTATAGGTGTGAGCCACTGGGCCTGGCCCAGTTATCTCAATCCATCTTTCATCTCACAGATAAGAAAATGTTTGAAATAAGCATTTTTATTCCTTTCATAATATAATATCACAGGTTATACTGCTATGCCACGTGGATGAATAAAGACTACTAACAAATGTGTCACCAAGTAATAGAATTTAGGAAACTCATGTAAATGTTCCTTCCCTAACCTTATCAATAAGATATCAACTTGTGTCTTCTGACTACAATATTAGTAGTAAGATAAAAATAAAATATGTTCATTTTCAAAAGTCTAATATCTCTGTATATGCTGCATCTTATCTTAGAAACCGTCAGCCACATTCTTGAACTTTCTAGGTAGAATTAGAAGGATGCTTAAGTATGGTATTTGAAATTCTGTCTTTGTGCATGAGATATCTGAGGCCCAAGAGTGATAGAAATGTTTATTGGGCTGTTTAGGGACTTAGCTGCAACTAGAATTTAAGGCTACAAACTATTTCCAGTGCTTTTCAATGAAAAAATATTACAGTGCTTCTCCTTGAATTCATTATGGAGTGTCTTACTACCTTTCTTCTCAAGGTTTGTGTTCTTTGTTTCCTGAAAATAGGAGAAGAGAGATCAGAGAGTCCTCGGCTCTCCCTCTCCTCCTCCACCCAGAGCACACTCAGGACAAGGTGCTCCGGGAATGTTGCAACACCCAGCACACCCTGTGGCCCTCTCTGAGATTCAGCATTTCCCATTCAACAGCAAAATCCATAAGTAATTTCTATTTGGGTTTAAAAGAATGGATCAGGCAGTGGCTCATGCTTGTAATCCCAGCACTTTGGAAAGTCAAGATGGTCAGATCACTTGAGCCTAGGAGTTCCAGGCTAGCCTGTGCAATATAACAAGACCCTGTCTCTACAAAAACACACACAAAAAAAGCTGTGTGTGGTGGTGCACGCCTATGGTCCCAGCTTCTCAGGAGGCTGAGGTGGGAGGATCACTTGAACCTGGTAGGTCAAGGCTACAGTGATGATGACTGCACCACTGCACTCCAGCCTGGGGAACATATGAGACTCTGTCAGAAAGAAAGAAAGAAAGAAGAAAGAAAGAAAGAAAGAAAGAAAGAAAGAAAGAAAGAGAGAGAGAGAGAGAGAAGGAAGGAAGGAAGGAAGGAAGGAAAGAAGGAAGGAAGGAAGGAAGGAAAAATAAAGAAAGAAGGAAGGAAGGAAGAAAAGAAAAAGAAAGAAAGAAAGAGAAAAAAGAAAGAACAGAAAGAAAGGGAAAAGAAAAAAGAATAGATCAGCGTCCACCTAGTAGGATGGCTAAAAGTAAACGCACTGACAGTGCCAAGTGTTGACAAAGATGTGGAGAAACTGCAATCCTCATACATGCCTGATGAAAATGTAAAGTGGTCCAGCCACTTTAGGAAACAGATGACAGTTTCTTTGTAAGTTAAACTCACAAATACCTGTACAATGCAGAAATTCAGCCCAGAAGAAATGAGAAAATACATCCACCCAGACTTGTGCACAAGTGTTCATTGCAGCTTCAGTCATAATAGCCAAAAACACACCAAATGTCCATCTACTAGAATCAGTAAATGAAATGTGTATATCCATTCCATGAAAAATTACTCAGCAGTAACTTGGTGTGGTGGCTCACATCTGTAATCCCAGCACTTTGGGAGGCCGAGGCGGGCTGATCACCTGAGGAAAGGAGTTCGAGACTGGCTTCCTGGGGAGACCCCATCTCTACTAAAAATAGAAAAATTGGGCCGGGCACGATGGCTTATACCTGTAATCCCAGAACTTTGGGAGGCTGAGGTGGGTGCATCACTTGAGGTCAGGAGTTCAAGACCAGGCTAGCCAACGTGGTGAAACGCTGTCTCTACTAAAAATACAAAAATTAGCCGGGCACGGTGGCAGGTGCCTATAAGCCCAGCTAGTGGGGAGGCTTAGGCAGGAGAATTGTTTGAACCTGGGAGGCAGAGGTTGCGGTGAGCCAAGATCGTACCACTACACTCCAGCCTGGGTGACAAGAGTGAAACTGTCTCAAAAAAAAAAAAAAAAAAAAAACCAAAACCAAATATTACTCAGCAATAAAATGAAAGAACTGTTAATACATGCAATAGTATGGATATATCTCACAAACATTAAGCAAAATGAAAGAAACCAGATGTAAAATACTGCATATTATATGATAACATTTGTACAAACTAAACAAAAGGAAAAGAGGAAGTCTAGAGAAAGAAAGCAGTTAAATAGGTATGGGGTAGGAGCAAAAATTGACTGCAGGTGGGTACCAGGGAACATTTTGGGGTGATGAAATGTTCTAGAACTGAATTATAGTGATATTTGGGCAACTGTATACATTTGCAAAAAATCATTGAATTGTATACTTAAAATGGATGGATTGTATGGTGTGTAAATCATAACTCGATGAATTTGTTTTTAAAAAAGAGAAGGAAAAGGATAATGAAATCCTGTATCATCATTTTTTTTCCACTGAGAAAGGTAGCTGATTTCTCTTCTCCCAACTTAACCTCAAGGAGAATAGCCCCAACTTCGGGTTTATATTCACATATATGAGAGGGGAATGAGTGCCAATCATTAATTTTTCTGAAATTTTCTATAAATATGTATAACTTTACTTTAGTCATCACCCAGATATATACTAAACATTTTGTGCTTACTTTCTTCTAAAACTATCTTATAATCCACACACCACACAATTCACTCATTTAGAGCGTACAATTCTGTGGTCTCTAGTCTACTCACAGAGTTGCATACACATTACCACAATCTGTTTTAGACTGTTTTTATTAACCCCCAAAGAAACCCTGATGTCACACCAGTTTCCCCCAACCCTCCCAGCTCTAGGCAACCACTAATCTGCTTCCTGTCTCTATAGATTTGCTTATTCTAGACAGTGCATATAAATATGCAATATATAGTGCTTTCTGATTGGCTTCTTTCCATTACCGTAATACTCTCAAAGTTTCCTCCATGTTTCAGTGTGTATCAGTATTTTATTTCTCTTTATTGCAGATATTCCACTCTATGTATACCACGTTTTATTTATTTATTCATCAGTTGGTGACCATTTGGGTTGTTTCCGTTTTGTCTATTACAGTGTTGCTATGAGTACTTATATACAAGTTGTGAGGATATGTGTTTTTCTTATTCTTGAGAATATGCCTAGGAGTGGAACTATTGGATCTGTGGTGACTCTATGTTGAACCATTTGAGAAACCTCCACTTCTTCTAAGTGCTTTAAAATTTTAGCCCTTACCTTTAAATCTGATCAATTAAAAATTTTTTTATATGGCATGAGGTAAGGACCCAACATCATTCCTTGGCATGTGAATATCCAGTTACCCTAACACCATTTATTGAAAATACTTTTCTTTTGCCATTGAATTATCCTGGTATACTCGTCGAAAATCAATTGACTATAAATGTTAGAGCTTATTTCTGAACTCTCAATTCTATTTGTTGATCTATACCTATCCTTATGCCACCACCATACTGTCTTGATTACTGTTGTTTTATATTATGTTTGGAAATTAGAAGTATGAGTCCTCCAACTTTGTTCTTCTTTCCAAGACTGTTTTGGCTGTTCTCTGTTCTTTGAATTTCCACATGAATTTTAGGATCAGTTTGTTGAATTTCTGGAAATAAGCCAGCTGGGATTTTGATAGGTATTGAGTTAAACGTGTAGATCAATTTGAAGGGTATTCCCATCTTAACACTATTAAGTCTTCTGATCCATGAATATGGGAGGACTTTTTATTTATTTAGAACTTTTAAAATTTCCTTCAGGCCAGGCATGGTGGCTCATGCCTGTAATCCTAGCAGTTTGGGAGGCTGAGGCAGGCAGATCGCTTGAGTCAGGAGTTCGAGACCAGCCTAGCCAACATGGTGAAATCCCATCTCTACTAAAAATATAAAAATTAGCCAGGCGTGGTTGTGCATGTCTGCAATCCCAGCTACATGGGAGGCTGAGGCAGGAGAATTGCTTGAACCCGGGAGGCAGAGGTTGCAGTGACCTGAGATTGCACCACTGCACTCCATCCTGGGCGACAGAGCGAGACTCCATCTCCAAAAAAAAGAAAAAATTATTTCAACAGTGTTTTGTAGTTGAGTACATGTTTTGCACCCCTTTTTATTATTCCTGAATACTTTATTTTTCTTTTGATGCTATTCTAACTGGAACCATTTTCTTAATTTTATCTGTGTTTCCAAGCTTACTCTTACCCACCACAAAACTGATATTTAGACTTCATGTCTAGATTAAGAAAGAAGCTTCAGATGAGGACATCCCATTCTGAGATTCTTATGTCTGATCAGAAAATAAAGCTACAAATTTGACTCAAGCGTTTTAAGGATCTCAGATGATAAGTCTGAAACAAATCTGGACACACTGTTTAAATACATGCATCTAATATTTAGATTAAGAAGAAGCGGAAATAGGAATACAATAATATGATGGCGTGGCTTCCTGGACATGCTGATGGGAAAACTGCAGAAGTCAGTAAGGTTCCAAAGTAGGCACACAAAGATAACCCACTGGCCTTGGGCAAGGAATTAACAGTTTGTACAGTATTTGCAGAGTGGTCTTCAAACTGGGGTGCCCAGACTCTACTAGTAGACAGTCTGCTGTTATGCAAGAAGAAAATATAAAAACTGATATTTATGTTTATTTATGTCACTCCTTTAGTTTTTATTTTTTTAAATACTTTATAAGTGTATCTAATAGCATGGTGGTACATGTACATACTTTGCATTAAATTAGCAGACATTTTGTCAGTTCATGCTCAGTTTTTTACTGATGGAGACTACTGACTTAACTCACGTCTCAGCACATAGCGAGTGTGCAGTAAATGTTCACTATCATCAAAATAATATTTATAATTGTCCTAATATCATAATGAATAAGTCCAAAAGTATTAATTGTACTTTTTTGGTTTGTTTCCTTGTCACCACTGATGAGATTATAAAGCACACAAAAGTCAAAGATCAAAATGATCAGAGTGAATGGCCCATCAACTCAACCACACACACACAAAATGCTTTTTATTATTATCATTTAAAAATACAGGAAGATAATAAAGTCCAAGAGAGAAGAACAGATATTAATTTTCATGTCCTCAGTGTGTAAACACTAACCACCCTGAAAACTATTTGCTGTGGGACCAAAGTTAACATCTACTCAGTTTTCTTCTGTTTGTTGAAACCTCACTCATCTGAAGCACAGGATCCCTGAATTGTGGGAAATACAGACATCTCTGGGTTCCTCAGAGTGGCCAGGTCAAAGATTTAGGCATCTAATCTGGGAATGGTTCTCTCCAGCCCGGCCAGCTTCCCTGCCATTCTTTGCAAGGACTGTGTGTATGGCACTGGACTTGTTTTCCCAGAAGTGCTTCTGGGAGTAAAGTCTGCACAAAGGGCCTGTTAAATGTGTTTCCCTCCCTCCCTCCTGGCTCGGCTGGCTCCTAAGCCTCAGGGCACATACAGCTCATAGTTCCTATCAACTTTTCCCAAAGGACCCCTGGGCTCCTGCAGGAGCCAGCACTTCCCTGGAACAGGAAGCTCTATTTACACTGTCTTGGAGCCCAGTGCTCATCCATAAAAGGGAAAAGAGTCCTTTAGGAAAAGGGCAGGGTGCTTGGAAACTCTTTAAAAGTGAAAGCTTTGCAACCGGTTTCTGTTGTTTTACACTGTTGGTTAATACAGTTTTTCAGAACATAAAAACACATGCCCTTTGGCCGAACAGTGCCTCTAAAAAACTGACGTGCCAGTAAACAAAAAAGCTGATGTGCCAATAAACAAAAAATACAGGGAGATTTTCATGGGAATCTTCCAGAGTGCACACCTAGGTCAGATCATCATTTCTTTAGCCCTGAAGAACATAATTCCAGACAGACATACTAGTTTACATATCAATAATCAAATTGTACTTTAAATGAAGAAGAAGGGTTATCTAGGCTTTGAAATAGCATCATGTTTAGGTCAATGAATGATTTTTCCAATTCTCCATGCAGGTGCCTATCATGTAACTTATGTTCTACCAGCTAACAGATACACTTGGTGAGTGATCTGAATCTCAAATGAGCAAAAGATACACCCGGAAAAGACTGCAGTTGGTGTGGGAGAGAGGTCTTTAAGAATCGGAGCTCTGTGGGGGATTCAATCATAATGGTCAATAAATAATCATAATTTAAATTTTGGCAATAAATGTTTGTGGCTTATATTATTATTATTTATTTATTTAGAGACATGGGTCACTCTGTGACCCAGGCTGGACTACAGTGGCACAATCACAGCTTACTGCAGCCTCGAAGTCCTGGGCTCAAGTGATCTTCCAACCTCAGCCTCCCAGGTTGCTGAGACTACAGGTGTGCGCCACTATGCATGGCTAAATTTTTAATTGTTGATAGAGACAAGGTCTCACAATGTTACTCAGGCTGGTCTCAAACTCCTAGGCTGAAGCAATTCTCCCACCTCAGTCTCCCAAAATGCTGGGATTATAGGCATGAGCCACCATGCCCAGCCTGTTCGTGGCTTATCATCAATGTTAATTGCAAACAATTATTATGAATTGTTACAAGGCATTGGGCTTTATACCTGTAAACTCTTTTAACCTTCATGATAACCTTGTGAGTTAAGCACTGTCAGAATTCCCAGTGTACAGATGGCCCAAAGGGATTAAGTAACTTATCCAAAATCACAGTAAGTGGTGAAGCCAGAATATAAACCCTGGGTATCTAGTCACATAGATGATGCCCTAACCGTTATGTTTCACTGCCTCTTGCACTGTGTGCCTGGCTCTTTTCCCAGCATTTTAACTTAAATAACACAAATAGTGTTGTAGAATGTCATGAACTAAATAGTCATTCAACCATTTTTCATTTATTCTATATCTGCTAACACCTACGACCATACCTAGGCTAAGTACAGTGATTCTGACGTGAATGGGATTGGAGAAATAGGCTGGAGGCCAGGATTTGAGCACCCAGCCATTCCTGGTCAGATTTCACATCGATCTAGCTCCATATGCCATCCCCACACCGTACCCCACGCCCCAGAGGCACCTCACTTCCACCCTGGGCTTTCACAGTCCCACGTGACACGAGTTTCCCCGCCTGTCGCACCTGTTGATTTCACTGCCTGGAGCTCGCTTCCCCGGAGTGTGCCGTCTGCGCATGCGCTGTTGGTTTGTTGAACCGATGATGTAACCTTCTTCGGGAAGTCACTTCCCGAAACCTGCAAGACTCTTCCATCAAGGACCATCTGTGAAAAACACTTTAGGAGGCTGAAAAGAGTTGGTTTTTTTGTTTTTGGTGGGGGATGCTGGGGTAGGTGCAGTTCTGGTCATCTCAAAGTCATTGGTGACCTTAAGAAAATAATATTGAAGTGAAATGTGAAAGGATTCGATGAACAAAATAACAAGACAACTCCACTGAGAAATCTGACTATGAACGGCAGCAATGAATACGCCAACAGGTGAGGGACGTAAGGCCGAAGGAGGGTTTTTGTTTATTGTTTATATAGTTTCTGCTACTGTTGTTAAGAGGATCGAGACCTTTGCCTGTTTAATGACTGAAGGGAATGGGTAGAGACGAAGAAAAGGCGAAAGGAATAACTGACAGCTTAAAGTTTTGGAGACAGTAGCAGTGGCCTCCCTTCATAGTGAAATTGCATAAATGAGTTGTCTGTAACTGTCTTCCTTCTCGCTCCACCTTCTAATTCCTTCTCACCTCACTTCAATGTGGCTTTTATTAAAGTCACCCATGACCCCCATATTGCTGGGAACACAAAATCACTTCTCAGTACTCTCATGTCCAGAGCAGGATGGGAGATCAGTGTTTTTTTAGAAGAGGAATGGCCACTCCACTGTAATGAGAAGAGAGAAGACAAAAACCAGGACAGATGCAGCTTGTGTTCCAGATTTCCTGACCAGAAGCCGAGGGAGGTCTTGGCTGGTATTAACATTTCTTCGTGTGACATATGAAGCAAAGTCACTGAGCAGGAGGTGAGACATTTAAGGCAGAAGGAGATAGCTTCTGAAAAGCTTTTTCGGAGGGCAGGGCAGTGAGCGAGTCAGAGACGTGTAATGAGATGGCCAGCAGAACAGAGCCCCACGTGTGGTTGGTGACTGTGAGTTTAGACACCCCAACCTGCCTGGCTGGGGCTGCTCCTCAGTCCTCAGCTGCCTGAAAGGAACAGACAGTGAGTGTAGTGAGGTCTGGGTTCCTCAGCTTTCAAGTTTGCCAGCACGTGCAACAGAAAGAGGGCACGGTTGACATGACAGGATATAATCCAGCATGGATGTCAGGGAAGTTAACAGTAGGGGGCCACGAATAAGGAAAAAGTAGGGGTCAGGGAAAGTCACCCAGAAGTAGAGGAGGCTGTGCAGGGAATGCTCGAGCAGGAAGCTGCAGGGCAGGGTGTGCGGGCAGCGAGGAGGATGTTTGAATCTGCGATGCTGGAGGTGGGGCAGTTGCAAGAGATAACGTGGTTCAGACTCACATTCTGCACCGTGAGAAAGGGAAGCCGCGGCCACTGGGTTAAGGAGCTAAGGGGTCACAGAGTCGAATGTGTCCAGAATGAAAGCAAATGTGAGGACGAGGAGGAAGAATGTGGTTCCAAAGTCTCACAAACAGTGGTGAGTGTCCAGGTGAGGCCCTCAGCCATTGCAGCACTGGGCGCTTGATGGGTGAGTGATAGGAGACGGAGCGGGCTGGCTCTGAAATGCTTTGCTTGTCAGGCAAGGCGAGGTACCCTATGCTCCCAACAGGGTGCATAGCCTTTAAAAATCATCAACTAAAACTGTGTTATTTGTTGGTGCCATGAAGAGATAGGGAACCCTGCTGTACAGTGTGGAGCCTGGGTGGTAACGACGGGTCAGTGTGGCTTCCTCAGCTGCGACTGACGGACCACCCTGGTGCAGGGTGTTGCTGATGGGGGAGACTGCGCAGGGGTGGGGGGCAGGACGCATGGGAAATCTCTGTGCCTTCTGCTCAATTTTGCTGTGAGCCTAAAACTGCCCTAGAAAAATTACATATTTAAAAAGAAGATGTAGGAGGAATCCATCTTTAGAGAAACATCGGAGAAGATGGGAGGCAGTTAGGTTAAAACAGACTACACCCATTTCACGGTCTCCCTGGGAGCCAGCCGGGTCTCCAACATTGCAGACCGGATAACCAAGGGACTCGGCTTAACCCGTTCATTCACATTTTTCTTGCCCCAGCCCTGAAATAAATGTGGGGTCCACAGCTCCACTTGTCTCTGGTTGAGAGGAAATCTCAGAAGAGTTGCTCTGGGTTTCCACAGCCGGAGGCTTCCAGACTAACACTCCACTGGACAGTTCACCTTCTTTTGACAAAGGTGGCCATAATGTCCTTAGAGTCTTGCGGCCGCTTTTTGTCACGTAATCAGAACTGGACCACCCTGAGCCTTCTTTCTCCTTCAAGACTCTCTGTCTCGCCGGGGGAGGTGGTGCGTGCCTGTAGTCCCAGCTACTTGGGAGGCGGAGGCTGGAGGATCGCTTGAGCCCAGGAGTTCTGGGCTGTTGTACACTATGCCGGTTGGGTGTCTGCACTAAGTTCCGCATCAATATGGTGACCTCTTGGGAGCGGGGGACCACTAGGTTGCCTAAGGAGGGGTGAACCGGCCCAGGTCGGAAATGGAGCAGGTCAAAACTCCCATGCTGATCAGTAGTGGGATTGCGCCTGTGAATAGCCACTGTACTCCAGCCTGGGCAATATAGCAAGACCCCATCTCTTTGTTTAAAAAATAAAAATTAAATTAAATTTTTTAAAAAAGTTTCTGTCTCCCCATGTTCCCCGAAAATAACATCCTCAACCTTATTGAGGACTTGGGATGTGCCAGCCACTGTTCTGATGCCTACATGTGTCATTTTACTTCATCTATGCAATGAAGCCATATTCTCTGAGGTTCTATTATTGTCATCCTCACTTTTAGGTGAAGAGTCTGAGACACAGATAAGTAATTGGCCCAGGGCCACAGAGAAGGCCTAGAGGGGGGATTTGGTGTCAAAGGTAGTGCTCTCAGCCTCCCCTGGTTAATGTCACCACATCCTCCCTGCAGGAGACATTGGTCCTGTCTTCATCGTCTCCTCCTTGCACCAGCCACTCACTAAGTCTTATCCACCCTCCCCAGGATGCCGCCCCCTGACTGTTCCTGGTCCTGGTCCTCCTCCAGGCCCCCAGCCCCTCTCACTCCCAGTCTCCCACCTGTTTCCTTTCCCAAGGTCAGCACCACGCTCGGGCCAACCCCTTCACGCATCCAGTTTTTATTCTCACCTCTTAAACTGCCTGTCCCCCACTCGCTCCAAGCTCCTCACACTGAATTAAACTGTTCTGTGATATGTCAAAAGCAGCAAATGCCCAGTCCCCCACACAGCCTTTTCCTCTGCGCTCTGTGTCTGGAGCACCAACTCCACCTTCCCCACCATGTCACTGCCGCCCTGCGTCACAAATGCCTCTTCATCCTCAGGACTCAGTTCCTAGTCCCAGCTTGGAGCATTCTCTAAGAGCTGGTGGCACGCAGTGCTCTGAGTGTAACACTCGTTTAGGTGTCTGCCTCCCCTACTCCGACTGCCAGCCCAAGGCAGGGTCCCATCGATCTCAGCGTTCCTAGTGCCCAGCAGAACTCCCTGCCCGTGGGAACCCGGTGTTCAGTCACTGCTGTTTGAACAAGTAGTGAAAAATGGGAGCAACAGGAGACCAGATGACCCCTCACTGTGTCCTTTTGTCTGATGTTTGGAGGATAATGAAGCACCCAACACAGACATGCCCACTGTACTATGGGCTGTTCACCTGTTAGAACCTGAGCTATAGACCCACACTTGGGACTTAACCTCCCCCTGCAACATGGGCTCCATCAGGGCAGGGCTTACCTTGTTTGCCACCAGATTACGAAGGTAAGGAACTTGGTGCCCATGCCCATGATGTGTGTTTTGTATGACATGAAGCATAAATAAATCAAAGGTCTCTGATCCTTATAATTCTATAAAATTATATTTCCTACTGGAAACTGAAGTTCAAAGAGGTTAGTGTGTAAGGCCTCATAAGGCAGTTGGAAAACCAGTAGGAAAGTCCTTCCCTTTGAAGCCCCTTTTCTTTCTACACTTCTGAGTTGTACCTCCGGGCCTTCTCAGCTATGAGAACTGGACACTCACATCAAAGAGAAGAATAAAATTATATTTAAAAAATAATGCACGTGGGGCAGAATTTTTCTGTTTTCTATCTATTTTTCAGGTTTTCTACCTGCCACTTATAAAACTAGATTAGTCAAAGAAACATTGTTGGTGAACCTAGCACCTGGAAGAGGGTGAGCTTTGGAAGCTTTGGGAGAGAAAAGGCTGGACGGCCCGGGTGGGTCAGCCCCGTGGGGAAGCACTGCTCAGGCTGGTGGAGAGGCTTTCTCCGGAGCACACCCTGCGGCCAGCAGACAGCCTGTGACCGTACTGCTCATGGGCGACCGAGCTGCTCTTAGCCAGCACCAAAGAACACCGGAATTCAGCCAGTTTTGTCTCATACTCTAACAGAGGAGGCTGAAGACAAGTCTTCTATTTTCTTTATATCACTTTAGGGTCAGAAAACTCCCAAACAGGTTTCCTATATGATGAAACAGGCATTTTTTTTCCTCCCCCTTTTGCTTGAAAAAGTTGCCATTTCTTAGTAAAGATTACTCAGCTAGTCCTGACCATAACCTATGAAGGCAGTAAGTATTCTTAGTTTCATCTTCACAGCAAAGAAACACACTCACAGATGGAAAACGACTTCACTAAGGTCATCCAATGGGTCAGTGACAAGACCCAGTGGGGGGAATTAGGCACTCGGGTCTCGCATATTAAACTCTGAGGCTCTACTAACAATCCAAGACCCCAAAAAAGCAGTCTTCCCATATCTTCTGAAAATAATTTTAATGCCAAGCTTTGTTGTATGTTGATATCTGTTATTAGCCATTGGACTACAGCATTATTTCCAATTAAAAAACCCCACTCAGTCTCATTTAAGGATGGCATGAGACATAGGTGTAAAGTACTGAGCATAACACACAGGATATAGTATCTGCTCAATTAAAAAAATGCCCCTTCACATGTGTGAGAATTCTGTGTCGTTTCCCATTTCTCTTGTATCTGATAAAATAAGAGCTATGCCTGCCAATCCATGATGTCAGCAAAGTAAGTGGCAGGTACAACTAAAACCATGCACAGCCAGCTCACTGCACTGTTTCCAGTGGCTGACTTTAGCTTCCTGAACATGAATAAAATGAACTGGGCTCATTCGTTTTAGAACATATTATCAGATGCTATTGGGTGGTTATAAAAATAGCACATACTCAGTATTTTTTAAAATAAGACAAATGAAAAGAAAACAAAAATCACCCATCATTCTAATTAAATTCTAAACATATTTTGTGATTTCCCAGGCCCCAAATAGCTAATTATTTTACTCAAATTTGTATTTCTTCTATTTTTATTGTGGTCATAAGTAGTTATGAAGAGTCTGTTCAATACCTTTACCCATTTATCTGCGTTTACATTTCCTGTCGATTCTCAATCTAAACGTCTATGAAAGATTGGAAGTTTGGAGTCCTCCCCCCAGCTGGGACCGGCTCCTCACATGACCAGTGGCAGGATGTTCTCTTAATTAGATGTGAGGCCACCGTCAGAGAATGGCCCACTGCTAGACATTTTGGAAATTGGCACAGAGGAGCTTCTGACTTCACCTACTGTTAGCGTCTGTGTTTCACAGTTTTCTTGAAACCTACACTAAAAGAGTGTGTCCCAGGGCTGGGTGCAGTGGCTCACGCCTGTAATCCCAGCACTTTGGGAAGCTGAGGCAGGCAGATCACAAGGTCAGGAGTTCAAGACCAGCCTGGAGAACATGGTGAAACCCCATGTCTACTAAAAATACAAAAATTAGCCGGGCATGGTGGTGCACGCCTGTAGTCCCAGCTACACAGGAGGCTGAGGCAGGAGAATCTCTTTAACCTGGGAGGCGGAGGTTGCAGTGAGCTGAGATCAAGCCATTGCCTTCCAGCCTGGGTTACAGCCAGACTCCATCTCAAAAAGAAAAAAAAGAAAAGAAAAGAAAAAAGAGGGTGTCCCAAATCCTCAAATCCCAGAGCACAGCATCCAAATAAAACATGCATTAAGATTGAGAAAAATATGTTCGTGTCTATTACTACCCAGTTGTACTTTAAAAAGAAAAAAAAAAACTTGGCTTCTTTGTATATGACCTACTTTTTGTGTAATTAAACTCTGAAATCTTTTTATCTAGATCAGGAAATGTGGTTTGATTAACGAGAGATTTTTAAAATAATCTCTCTTCAGGTGAATAAGAGAAGGGAGCATGCACTAAATGACGATGTGACACTGCTGTTTGACTTAGAGTTACCTAAGCTTTTGTTCATAGAAAACTTTTCCTCATATTGCCGGAGTCCCAGACAGAGAAGCTAAATGATGTCTCCAAGGGCAAACAGCTGCAGAATTAGAGAGCGTGGCTTTTAAGACAGACTTCCATCAGTCAGTTCCCTGGGAGCGCTCGTTCAGCTCTGCCCAGTTAAACCTGCATTTGTAGAAACCATTGAGTGTTGGACGCTGCGCTGGGCTTTGAGTTTGCACAGATGCCAAGGAAACTGTCCTCCGGAGGGCATTTGTCTGGTGATAAGTCACCATAGGTCAACAATGTCTGCAGATTGTAGCATGCACAGGGTTGAAGGCTTCCCCCAGAAGAGGCTGCCTAAACAGAGTCACAAAAATGGGAGTTAGTTGAACAAAGGCAGACTAAATAAAACAAGGCATTTATCTATACAATCTGGGAGCGAAATAAACATTGCCCAAGCCAAAGTTTCCAAATTTGCTTTGGCAGAGAGACCAAAGCCTAGCATGTGAGACAGATAAAATGTGCAGCTTCCCTGCTGGGGAGGTGAGAGGCAGAAACCGCAGTCTTTCCCCTTCTGCCTCCTTCTCTTCATTGACAAAGGAAAGGTTACCCTCGGGGTCCTGTGAGGGTAGAGGATACTGACCAAAGGTGGGCACAAGGACATCTGTGTGGCTGGCAATGCCATGTTTCTCCATCAGGACGCAGGTGGTTCCACTTTATAAACTTCACCAAGTTGCACCTTGAGGGCATTAAGCTAAGTGAAATGAGTCCATCACAAAAGGACCGAATCTGTATGATTCAATTACATGAGGTACCCAGAGTAGTCAAATCCATAGACAGAAGGTGCAATGGGAGTTGCCAGGGCCTGGGAGTGGGGGATCCATGTTTAATGGAAATGAAGCTTCAACCTGGGGAGATGAAAACATTCTGAGATGGTGGTGGTTGCATAGCATTGTGAATGTACTTAATACCACTGCACTGTGCTCCAAAAGGGTTAAAATAACAAATTTTGTGCTATGTATACTTTATCACAATTTAAAAAATTTAACCTGCATATTTGTGACTTGTCTGATTTTCTACATTAAAAGTTAAAAAAAAGCCTAACCAAATCCTGGTTTTAAACACCACACTCTGGAAACGTTTGGAGTCCTTCTCCTATGAAGGACTGGAAGGTCATTCCTGCTTTTTCATCTCACGTCCGAAGTCAAACACACGAAGGTTTCACAAGGTCAGCAACTCTCCCTTACTACTCTTTCCTGAAATTGCTCTGTGGCTATTTGTGCATCTCTTTTCCTTTTCCTGCCTCCCAAGTGGTCTGGGTTGACAAGCATTCTCTCCAGGGATGAGACTCAGGTCTCACAGGGCTTCCTCTGCTCTGCTTTTCATGAGAAAACCCTGGGGTTAGGCCTGAACAGAGTCTCACTCTTTTGCCCAGGCTGGAGTGCAGTGGCGTGATCTCGGCTCACTGCAATCTCCCCCTCCCGATTCAAGGGATTCTCCTGCCTCAGGCTTCCAAGTAGCTGGGACTACAGCTGCCTGCCACCAAACCCAGCTAATTTTTTTGTATTTTTAGTGGAGACGGGGTTTTGCCATGTTGGCCAGGCTGGTCTCGAACTCCAGGACTCAAGTGATACACCTGCCTTGCCCTCCCAAAGTGCTGGGTCTTACAGGTGTGAGTCACTGCCCCCAGCCCACTTCTTTCTTTTCTTTCTCTCTTTCTCTCTTCCTCCCTCCCTCCCTCCCTTCCTTTTCCTTCCTTCCTTCCTTCCTTCCTTTCTTTCTTTCTTTCTTTCTTTCTTTCTTTCTTTCTTTCTTTCTTTCTTTCTTTCTTTCTTTCTTTCTTCTGTCTCTTTCTTTCTTTCTTTCTTTCTTTCTCTTTCTTCTTTCTTTCGTTCTTTCTTTCTTTTCTTTCTTTCTTTCTTCTTTCTTTTTCTTTTTTTGAAACGGAGTCTTACTCTGTCACCAGGCTAGAGTGCAGCGGCATGATCTTGGCTCACTGCAACCTCTGCCTCCCCGGTTCAAGCAATTCTCCTGCCTCAGCCTCCCGAGTAGCTGGGATTACAGACATATGCCACCATGCCAGCCCAATTTTTCTATTTTTTAAGTAGAGAGAGGGTTTCACGATGTTGGCCAGAATGGTCTTGATTTCTTGACCTCGTGATCCGCCTACCTCAGCCTCCCAAAGTGCAGGGATGACAGGTGTGAGCCACCACCCCCGGCCCACTTCTTTATTTTTAAGTTCAATTAGACCATGCACTGAGCAGACCAACAATGATTCTGCATCTAATTGAATGCTCATGATTGATCTCTAAAAATGCTGAAAATTTACAACAACTTTTTCGCTACGTTAAGGATTAATTTTTTCCTGACTTTATTGGATGCATTACTAATAATACAGTAATCATCTCTCTGACATTTACTGAGCATCTTCTCTTTTCCAGGCACTATTCCTGCACTTTACATGGTTGATCTCATTTAATCCTCCCAGTAGCTCTGTGGGACTGTTCTATTAGTATCCCCAATTACAGATGAGGGTACTGACACACAGAGACGTTAGATGACATGCAGCTAATATGTGGCAAAGCTAAACTGCTGAGCAGAGCTAACCCAGTTTTCTCCTTAATTTGATAACCACGTGAGAGGCAGATGCCACCAGCAGAAGTCAAACACTTGCAGTGCTTGTGAAGTGGGACATTTTCCTTCTTAGTCAACTCAGATCTGCTCTCATGCACGATACTGTTTCCATGTCTGGCCAACATCACATCCGCAGTCGTGTTGATACAAAACCTGTGCTACCACTGGACGATCACAGGTTTGGGAACAGGGTCAGAACCTCTCCTCTCCGCATCCGACAGCACTTTGTTTGAGGTACTTCCATAGGCGAGGTCCCACCAGTCGCACAGACAGCCCCAAGCTTTGCCCAGAGAGTTAAGAGTCGGGCCAAGAAAATCTGGTGCAAACTGGAGTCTGCCCAATTTTCAATAAAAATAACTTTGAGGTTGACCTTTCATCTTTTATCACTTTAGTAAAGTAGGACTTAGACAGAACATCTCAGGATTTCCTGACTCTACCTTTCCCTCTGAAGGAGAATGCTTCATTTGATAGCCAAGAGGGCCAACTATTTTTAATTAAACTCTTGAACTTTCTTGGCTTTTGAAAACTTACTGGAGGGAAATATCCAAATACTCTAACATTTTGTTTATTTTCAGAGTCTAAATTAATATCACCATCTACATCTGTGGAAGATTCTGGAAAATAGCTAAAGCCAGGATGAGTGAAGTAGTGTCTGGTGACACCCTGGTCAGCAGAAAATGATATAATGAATGTATAATGAGTACAGTGGCACATAAACATTCTGCAAGAGAACCAGTTTGTTAAAATACATGTAGAAAAAACACAAAGTGTAAATTAAGGGACACAACATTTATAAAACTCTCGGCATAGCTCTTCACTTTAGCTGGGTGTGGGGGCTCACATCTGTAATCCCAGCACTTTGCGAGGCTGAGGCAGGTGGACCACTTGAGGTTAGGAGTTCGAGACCAGACTGGACAACATGGTGAAACCCTGTCTGTACTAAAAATACAAAAATTAACCGGGTGTGGTGGCACTTGCCTGTAATCCCAGCTACTTGGGAGGATGAGGCAGGAGAATCACTTGAACCCAGGAGGCGGAGGTTGAAATGAGCCAAGATCACACCACCACACTCCAGCCCAGGTGACAGAGTAAGACACTGTCTCAAAAAAAAAAAAAAGAAAAGAAAAAAGAAAGCTCCTTGTTCATTGGTAGATTTTTTTTGTTTGCTTGTTTCACCCTGTTGATCTCAACACCCATGTGAAAAATTCAGCTGAAAAAGATGGTCTAGTCGTATTTCACAATTCACAACATGGTCTATTCACAATTCAAATTGAAGCTACTCCTTAGTCTTCTTTTGAATCAGACTCTAGTCTGAGAGAAAAGCCTTCATTTACCATGAAAAGTTTCCTTCTTACCTAAATACTAATATGTTGATTTAAGTATAACTTTGATGAGATATCTAGAAACAGGCTATTTGGTAAAATTCCACTCTGCTAAAAATGTCAAGCAAGAAACACTTTTGCAGGACTTCCAGGGACTAAAGAATTTGCAAAAGGCTTATACTAATAAATTTCTAGAACGTTATGCTATTCAATTGGAAAAAGTTTACATTATAGATTTAAAATATGTTCCAAACTAAATATAGTCAAAATCATCAATGATATAACATAGCCAACTAACAACTAACGCTGTACAGAGAAACCATACAAGTATCTCGTAAAGTTCCTCATATTGTTCTCTTCCTATGTGGCTCTCCAGAGCTCTGGATACACAAAAGCATATTATGGCCACAATTTCATGACTCCGCTTTACAGATAACAAAACAGGCCCAGCAGTTTACCTGTTCTCCGCAGGCTTGAAAATCAGTCAGCCCTCATCCTAAAAACTGCAATCAGAACCATCCTGCCCATCAACAGCTACGATTTAAATGTCAAACAATACCAAGTATTAGCAAGATTTCCTGACTTTACCTTCCCTCTGAAGGAGCATGCTTCATTTGATATCCGAGAGGGCCAACTATTTTTAATTAAACTCTTGAACTTTCTTTGCCTTTGAAAACTTACTGGAGGGAAATATCCAGATACTCTAACATTTTGTTTATTTTCAGAGCCTAAATTACTATCACTGTCTACATCTGTGGAAGACTGATGAGATCTCGAATGCGCTGCTGGTACAGAACAGAGAAAAAGAAAAGAATGTAACTATATCAAATAAGCCTGAAGACTGACATTCTCTAAGTCCAGGTATTCTGCTCCTAGGTACAGGCACACATCATTTTACCGTGCTTTGCTTTATTGGGCTTGACAGATACTGCGTTTTAAACAAATCAAATGTTCATGGCAACCCAGCATCAAGCAAGCATTTTGGCACCTTTTAAACAGCATGTGCTCCTTCTGTGCCTCTGTGTCACATTTTGGTAATTCACACAAGATTTCAAACTTTTTTCATTATTATTATATCTGTTATGGTGATCTGTGATCAGCAGTCTTTGCCCTTACTGTTGTCATTGTTTTGAGGCACCACAAGCCACACCCACATAAGACGGCAAACAATTAATAAATGTATGTGTGTGTTCTGACTGCTCCATAGACCATCTATTCCCCTGTCTCTTTCCCTTTCCTTGGGCCTCCTCATTCCCTGAGACACAGCGATATGAAAATTAGGCCCATTAATAACCCTACAATGACTTCCACAGGTTCAAGCAAGAGGAAGAGTTGTATCTCTCTCACTGCAATCAAAAGCTAGGAATTATGATCTTAGTGAGAAAGGCATGTTAAAAGCCAAGCTAGGCCAAAAGCCAGTCTTCTTGCATTGCGCAGTTAGCCAAGTGGTGAATGCAAAGGAAATGTTCTTGAAGGAAATTAAAAGTGCTGCTCCGATCACACCACTGCACTCCAGCCTGAGTGACAGAGTGAGACTCCGTCTCACACACACACACACACACACACACACACACACACACAAGTGCAACTCCAGTGAACATATGAATGATAGGACAGTGAAACAGACTTACTGCTCGTATGAAAAAAAAATTTAGTAGCCTGGATAGAAGAGCAAACCAGCTATAACATTCCCTAAAGCCAAAGCCTCATCTCAAGAGCAAAGCCCCAGCGCTCTTTAATTCCTTGAATGCTAAGGGAGATGAGGAAGCTGCAGAGGAAAAGTTGGAAGCTAGCAGAGTTTGCTTCATGAAATGTAAGGAAAGAAGCCATCTCTGTAACATAAAAGTGCAAAGTGAAGCAGCAAGTGCTGATGGAGAAGCTGCAGCAAGTTCTCCGGAAGATCTGGGAAAGATCATTGATGAAGGCAGCTACACCAAACAACAGATTCTCGGTGCAGACAAAACAGCCTTTGATTGGAAGAAGATGCCGTCTAGGACTTTCATAGCTAGACAGAAGACATCAATGCCTGCCTTCCAAGGACAGGCTGGCTCCCAACAGGTGTTAAGGTAGCTGGTGACTTCAAGTTGAAGCCAATGCTCATTTTACATTCCAAAAACCCTAGGATCTTTGAGAATGTTGCTAAATCTACTCTGCCTGTGCTTTATAGGTGGAACAACAAAGCCTGGATGATAGACATCTGTTTATAGCATGGCTCACTGAATATTTTAATCCTACTGCTGAGACCTACTGCTCAGAAGAAAAGATTTCCTTCAAAATATTACTATTCATTGCCAATGCACCTGGTCACCCAAGAGCTCCAATGGAGACGTACGAAGACACTAATGTTGTTTTTCTGCCTGCCAACACAATGTCCATTCTGTAGCCCATGGATGAAGGAGTAATTTCAACTTTCAAGTTGTATTATTTAAGAAATGCATCTCCTAAGTCTATAGCTGCCATAAGTAGAGATTCCTCTGACGTATCTGGGCAAAGTAAAGCAAAAACCTTCTGGAAAGGATTCAGCATTCTAGATGCCATTAGAATATTTATGATTCATGGGAGAAGCTCAAACTATCAACATTAACAGGAGTTTGGAAGAATTTTACTACAACCCTCATGGATGACTTTGAGGGTTTCAAGACTTCAGAGGAGGAAAGAACTACTGATGGTAGAAATTGAAAGAGACTGAAATTTAAAGTGAATCCTGAAGATGTGACTGAATTGGCTACAATCTCATGACATAGTTTTAATGGATGAGAAGTTGCTTCTTATGGATGAACAAAGAAAGTGGTTTCTTGAGATGGAATCTGCTCCTGATGAAGATGCTATGGACATTATTAAAATGACAACAAAGTATTTAGAATAGTACACAAACCTAGTTGATAAAGCGTGGCAGGGTTTGGAGGATTGACTCCAATTTTTAAAGAAGTTCTACTATTGGTAAAATGTTACCAAACAGTATTGCATGTTTCAGATAAATCTCTCATGAAGGGAAGAATCAATCGATGTGGCAAATTTCATTATTGCCTTATTTTAATAAATTGTCACAGCCACCGCAGCCTTCAGAACCACCATCCTGATCACTCAGCAGCCATCAAGATGAAGGCAAGACCCTCCACCAGCAAAAAGATTAGGACTTGTTGAAGGCTCAGATGATTGTTAACATTTTTTAGAAATAAAGTATTTTAGGACAGGCGTGGTGGCACATGCCTGTAATCTCAGCACTTTGGAAGGCCGAGGCAGGTGGATCACTTGAGGCCAGGAGTTTGAGACCAGCTTGGCCAGCATGGCAAAACCCCGTCTCTACTAAAAACAAAAACTAGCCAGGCATGGTGGTACATGCCTGTAATCTCAGCTACTCAGGAGGCTGAGGCAGAAGAATCACTTGAACCTGAGAGACAGGTTGCAATGACCGAAGCCTAGGCGACAGAGTGAGACCCTGTCGCAAAAAAAAAAAAAAAGAAAAGAAAGAAAGAAGGTATTTTAAAGTTAAGGTCTATACATTTTTTTTTTTAGACCTAGTGCTATTACACACTTAATAAACCAAAGCATAGTGTAAATATGACTTTTATATGCACAGGGTAATCCAAAAATTTATTTGACTCTTTTTATTGTGCTATTGGCTTTATTGCGGTGGTCTCGAACCCACACTGTCTCTAAGGTATGCCTTGTATTTGCCCGACAGACACTTGGAAATGTACCCCAAGAGACGTGGATGAGAATGTTCATGGTGGCATTGTTTGTCACAGCCAATTACTGGCACCAGCCCAAATTTCCACTGACAGAATAATGAGTCAATCAGTTATCAATAGTCATAGCATTAAGTACTATGCAGAAGCTGAAAATGGTTCAAATTGACGTATTCATGTTCTATGTTTCTACCTGGATAATGCTAAAAATGTGTTAATTTAACAATAGTCTTAGAAACTTACATGAGCAAAGAGCATCATCCAAAAAGTGAAAATATAGCCCATAGAATGAGAGAAAATATTTGTAAATCATATATCTGATAAGTGACATATATCCAAAATATATTAAGCGTTCTTATACTTCAAAAATAAAAAGATAATAGGCAGGGTGTGATGACTCACACCTGTAATCCCAGCACTTTGGGAGGCCGAGGCAGCGGAATCACTTGAGGTCAGGAGTTCGAGACCAGCCTGACCAACATGGAGAAACCGTGTCTCTACTAAAAATACAAAAATTAGCCAGGCATGGTGGCACATGCCTGTAATCCCAGCTACTTGGGAGGCTGAGGCAGGAGAATCACTTGAACCTAGCAGGCAGAAGTTGTGGTGAGCCGAGATTGTGCCATTGCATTCCAGCCTGGGCAACAAGAGCAAAACTCCATCTCAAAATAAATAGATAAGAAGATAAGTAATTTTATTTTTTGAAAGGACAAAGGATCTGAACAGACATTTCTCCATAAAAGGTATACAGCTAGCCAACAAGCACATGAAGAAATGCTCGGTATCATTAGTCCTCATGGAAATGCAAATCAAAGTCATCACGGGATACCCCTTCACACCCACTAGGATGGCTGGAGTCAAAAAGAGACAATAAGAGATGTTGCTGAGGATATGGACAAGCCAGAATCCTCAACACTGCTAGTGGGAATATGAAATGATACAGCTGCTTGGAAAGCAGTCTAGCAGCTCCTCAAAAGGTTAAACATAGAGATCCCATATGACCCAGCAATTCCTCTCCTAGGTGTACGCCCCAAAGAATTGAAGCATGTGTCCACACAAAAACTTGTACAGGGGAGAGAGATCCAAGATGGCCACTTAGCAGCAGCTCAGGATTGTAGCTCCCAGGGAAAGCACAGAGAGTGAGTGGACGCTGCTATTTCAGACGAATTTTTGTTGCCCACAAACTGGGAGATTCCGGCAGAGGAGCCACACGGGTCACCAGCGCGACTCTTTTGGCCAGCGCGACTGTTTTGCCGGCGCCCTGGCATGCTGCTTCTCAGTGTGGAGTGTACGGGACTGGGTGCCCTTTTATTCAGGCTCGGCTGGTCCCATTCCCACAAGGAGAACAGCAATTGAAAGTGCTGAGGACTGGAGTTTCACAGGAAGCACAGCCGAACCCAGGAAGACCTAGCTCTGTGGGGAAGGGGCGTCCACTGAAGGAAAACTAAGAAACAGAAAAAACTTCATCACCAACAAGCCAGACGTCCACTCAGAGACCCAATCTGAAAGTCGGCAATTACAAAGACGACA